>JAVQJD010012829.1:0-63570 GCA_036023655.1 Nannoperca australis
CGACATCTTGTTGTTTTCGCCCAAGATTCTATGCACTTTATGTAAAGCTCTTATTTGGAAGTCGCTTTGGATAAAAGCGTCTGCTAAATGCCTAAATGTAATGTAATGTAATGTAATCAAGACAGATACAGTGAGTGGCATACAGAAATGTATATATGTGTTAACTGGAGTCTTTGTATCTATGTGTTTCCATTTATCTGTGCGTGCTAGTGTTTGTGTGGGCGTGATGAGTGATGCATCCTTGCTGAGCATTGCAAACAGGATTGTAATGGTCACAGAGCACATTTTGTACCATTTGCCTTGTAATTAACTGGAATTTGTTCAGCACAAATGCACTGCAAGCGTGGGAAACGAAAGAAAAGTCTTCTTGTGCAAATTATTGACAGTTGGTGAAGAGAGGAAAAAAAAATTTCAGGGGAAGGATTTAAAGTGCCTTCATGTTAACACTTATTTTATTTGTATTATCTTTAATGACACAGAGGCTAAATGGACCATAGAGGGAACTGATTAGCAGCAGCCTACAGCTTGGCAGCCCCAAGTCAATATGGATGTTGTATGGGTTTTTAAAGGACATTTAAAATGAATTTTCATATATGGTTTAAGGCATGGGCTAATCACAGCACGCAGTCTTCTTATGAATGATGCTATACACTCCGAGGCATCAGAATTGCTGGCTGGCAGCAGTCATTACAAAGAAGAAGGGTATCACTGTAATAAAAATGAGCTTAGACAAAGCAATAGAAACAGCAGACTGGAACAACTTACTTTAAAGGCATATTCCCACTACCAATTGAAGTTACCATTATTTTAAATGTTGATTGATACTATTTGAAAGAGATGGCGAAGGGAGAGTTTTTCAGGGCTTATTTCTTTCTTCTTTTTTTCAGTCATTATACTCAAGTGTAGTCAGTTGCTGAGCTGAATCCATGAAATGTCTCTACATTGTAACCAGAGAGAGAGACACTGAGTAAAGTGATGTCAAATATCACAATTCAATGACTAACTTTTCTTTGTCTGTGTGTAGTTAGATTTCAATGAAATTACAGGGTTTGTGAATACCCACTGAATAGAGAGTGTGTTAAAAACATGTATTGCATATAAAGTAATGATAAAGTTTAGTCATTGGTCTATTTTGGCTAGGGACAGCAGTATAACAGCATCACCTTATGAAAGTCTTGTTGTGGATTATCCCTTACAGTACGTACAGTATGTTACTGTTTAGGTCCTCGCAAGATGAACACGGGATAAATGAGACTGAATGCTCAAAAACATCTTGCACATCACAGGGTTGCACCATCAAACGCAAGATGAGAAGTTTGATCTTTCAAAGGGGAGAAGCAGAACATACTCTGGATGCCTTTGCCCTGGCAGACTCGGGCTGAGTTTAGTTGTTGTGAGCATTACTGATCAACACCTTAGGAAAGCAATCGGCAGAACTATTATGCACAGTGATTTTTTTCCTGTTACCTCTGGTGATAGGAGCGCATGAAGGCCCATGCCCACAGCTCCCTGGTAGATGGTGCTTTGCTGGGATCTGTGGAACAGAAAACCAAGCTATTTACAGGGAACACAGCAGCCTCAGAAGTAACTCTTAGCCTCAGGGTGCAAAATACTTGAAAATAAGCTCCTGGCCTCTTTGATGTGTGTGTGCGCACCAAATCTAAAGGCATTTTAAGAAGTGCTGCCTTTGAGCCAAGGACGAGTCTAAATTGTCTCTTGGAGCTGAAGATGGGTGAGTTGGGAAAGTGGGTTAAGTAAAAATCAAGAAATATAATATTTTTCTGATGGTTGCATTACCATAATGTACACTTCACACACCCGCTGACAGGAGTAATCCCAGTGGTGTTTTTTTAAGATGACTATCAAGGATATCTGGAGCACCAGAGGTCTATTGTTCATCCACTGATGAGTGAAGACAATAGTCTTGGGAGGCCCTTCTGATGAGAAGATCATTTTTTATATAGGGGAGACATAACATCTCTGTGCAGCACTCTGCCCTGTTTAACAGCTCTAATATGAAAGAAGAAAACTGTTCTGAAGCAAATTAAGTGAGAGGTTTACAGCATCTGCCTTTTCACAGCTATTTCATTTTGTATTGCAGCTGCATTAAAGGCTCTGTTCTGCATGGCAATCTGCTGTTGTTGTTGCGGCTCAACAGTTATTTGTCACAGCAGATAAGGAATCTAGTAGCGCGAACAGTGATTGCATGTCTCAGAGCTTGGGAATTACCAACCAAAGCAACATAACATATTCAGTACTACAGAGTTGAGGGAATATATAGAAATACATGCAAGAGATATAATTGTCATACATGCAGGAATAAGATCTTGAATACCAATGCACAGCTAAAGTTATGTATCTAAAAATATGATGAAAGTAGAAAGAGAGTAAGGGGGGATGGTGGGATGGAGGACTTATTCACATGAGAACAGATCAGCTGTCAAGCAGCATTAGATAGCCGCTCTGCATGGTTCCGGGCTAAGCTGTGGCTGGTAAAGAAGGGAAAGCGTAATGGCGTACTATAAAAAAAAAAGCTTTCCACAATTTCATCCAGCTTGTAGATGTGGCAGGACTCATACAGCAGACTGCAGAGAATCCCAGGAGGTCTGAATGGCACACAACTTCTGAAAATACCTCAATTTCAAAATAGGATGGTTACTAAACTGCTGTAACCAGGGCTTTTCAGGTTTCCTTGTGCCTCAAAGAAGGGATATGAAAAATAACATTTCACAATTTCTGGACCTTGAAAGCTTTCTTTTGCTCCAAGAGGAAAGTGAAAAGAAAAATTTCGGACTTTCACGCTTCAACAGTTATTTGGCTTTTTTTTCCTGTTCTGTGTCCAGTGAGTCACCTTCTTCCATTTTCTCTCAAACACACTTTCAATAGCAAAGGTCCCTCTCTCCGTTGTAAAGACAAGTGTTGGTTGAAAGGCATGTTTGAAGATATTTTGACAAGAAGGGAAGAACCCTCTGGCAAAATAGATTTACAAGGTGAGGTCAAAGTTCATACTTAATGGTGCTGGGTGCATTTTCTTTCATCTTAAAATGTGATCCTGCAACTGATTTTGCAATGATATTTATTCTTTTTTTGCCCCAAGGTTTTTGGACACTCCACAAACTATTTATTATTTACAGAGTGGCCTGTTGCCTTCACTGTGGCTGTGGTCAACTGACATTTGTGTCAGGTACAATGTACTCTATTGAAACTTCTTAAACAATTTACAATAACCTGCTTATATTCTTCTGATCCATATGCTCAATTGATTCCACATTTTCAAATTTGTGGAAAACATGGTTAAATAGCCACTAAACTGTGCTACGCTCCCTGGTGCTCCTGTTAACGTGGCTTAAAGGGGTATATATATTCTCTACGTGTGGCTGATTGTAAACTTGTATGCTCTTTCAGAACCTAGTTGTAATTGTGTCATGATAATGGATTAGCCAGCAGTTCAGAATTTTACTTCCAGTCCCAAAAAGGCTGCATCCCACATTGCCCATAATGCAACTTAATAGATCTCATGGATGATGATAATATCATCAAGGTTATAATGTTGGAAAACTCCCCCCAGAGCCACAGAAGACATCATGAATAGTGTTTTTACAGGCTGAGTGGTACTCATGACACTGACCTTTGTTAAAACTGGTAGAGTGCTCCTTACAAGAAAACAGTCACATAAAAAAAAGCCCTGTAAATGTTCTTTCTACAGAGAGCACAGTGTTTTTATACATTTCTTTGTGTTTGTTCTTCTTGAATACTTATTCACAAGCTAACAGCTCAGCTAAATGTGATTACAGCATAAATGTTTGAGTTATATTATATCAGCATCAAGTGTGTGACACATGCTGACATGAAACATATGTTTTCTTGTATTGTCACATGAAGTAAATTAATGTTCTATTTATTGTACAAATTTTGAGGTCACATAGTTGAACAATTCTAAACCTATCCAACCTGATAATTTGTTTGTTGCATGAGATTAGTAGTTATATGTTTCAAGTACAACTGACCATTCACATGTGAAAGCTTCATGTCTGTTAATGTCTTACTAGGAGTATAAAAAGGAATCTCATGAAAGCAACATTTTAAACATCACTTAGAATGGATAGATTAACCAGACTCAATGATTGCAGATATTTATATCTGTCACATTCATTTTCAAGATGGTGCATAAACCCATACTTTGTTATGTCTCTACATTATATTTCCTTTTACACTGTGAAACTTGTCATGTTATTCTATTATTATTCAGAAGTTAGAAGGTAGTGTTGCTGAAGGTCTGCTCTCTCATCGAAGAGTCCAGATGTGATGTCTTGTGGTCTCAGAGGGCAGGGCCTCCATCACCGGCTGCCATGGAGACAGTACTCATTCTCGTTGACTTATTATCCCTACATCTTTGAAGTCTATAGAGGGAAGTTGTGGCTATAATTCTGGGATTTCCGGATTTCTTGTCTAAGCCACCCTTGTTCAATGGAAGCACCTGCATTAATCCCAGGTAACACTTCTGATCAAGGATTTAATTTAGATCTGGAACGGGTGTATGTACCACAATCCAACAGGCCAGATTGTTGTATTGACAACACCGGTGATGGATGGGTTTTTCTTTAGGCAGAGGGAAAGGCGGAGATCTCTCACTTTGCTCTTTTTTCTGGGCACTACAAACACAGGATGTGACAGGAAATAGAGGGAAATCACAATCTGTTTACTTTATCGACATTTGTGCAAATTTCCTCCATTCCACTGAAACACTTGAGGTTAGCTTTGGTTTCTTTCTTTAAGAAAAATAAATTTTTCACCAGAATGGACACAATGCACGGGGCAGACGTAGAGGGTCAAAGCTGTGATATACTAATGCCATTTCTATAAGGCAAACTGAATATATCTAAGTGAAAATATCTAGGTTGGTGCCTACTTCTGCACAGAAAAAGTGCCAGTTTTTACCCCTGAGTGATTTATTTTTTACTGAGTGATCTTTCAAAACAAAGATGGTCTTTGGTTTTGCTTGAAAAAAAGGAGGCTGCTGCCATCCCTCAATTCAGAATGTTTTACTCCCAGGTGCATTGATTTCTCTTGTTACTGCAGGTCAGCGAGAGGAAATTGAAGTGGAAATTGTAGAAACACTCTATTATTTCATTTTCTGGCATTTGTATTTTTTCTCACACCCCCTCTGTATTTCAGCACTGAAACTAATGGGAAGAGCAGTAATTGTCAGGACAGTTAAATGACTGCTTTGACTTTGGCTTCTCTAATAACACTGTCCTACAATGCAAAAGGTTACATTCGCCCCTGTGATTTTAGACGACATTGGTTTGCATTTATAAAAGCCCTTTCTCCTCCCTCAGTGCACATGGGGTTTTCTCTGTTTTTACACAGAGAATATTGGGTCAAATTTTGTTGGATTGCTTACAGGAATATTTTACCGTTGGGAAAGAGGTGAGGTATTAGAGTAATAGTGAGGTGAGTAAAGATAGTTTGGGGGTGTCTCGGTGGAGAGATGCAGACCGGGTCGACATGATACAGTATATTCAATGTTCTGATAATTTCACACAAGCATTGACTTCTAACTGTGCTCCATAGGCTTCACCGCTCATTTTTGTGTGTCCATGCACTGAAAATCTGCATGTATGTGGCAGCAGCAAATGTGGCAAAACTCACATATTTAACTTCACAGCCCCAATAGGGTTAAATGGGTAGCTCTTTTCTTCTAAACACCTAATCAGGCACTGGTTTCTACCTGGGATGAAAGGGGGATACAATGCACTTGTCTGTATGCTACGAGCTGTTACTATGGGTCCCCAGGAACAGGACTAACAACCACTGTTGAATGCAATATCAAAACACTACAAAACATATAGTGTAGCATGTCTCTTTATTGTAAAGCAGGGGTGATAAAAGCATGTGCCATTAAGAGCTGAGAAAATGCAGGTTTAAAGCAAAAGCTACTGCTGTACAAAGCAGAATAAGAATGAACATTCATATGTGAACTTTGTTTTAAAATTATTATTGATTTTTTTTAAAGATTTTTAAATAATTTTAATATATAATAAATTGGAGTTTTAAACTCCATCCTTGCATCTCCCAAACATTTTGAACATATCCATATCACAATGTTTGCCCTTCCCAGATGAATTGTCTTTTCCAAAAATGTTGGTTTGAAAAGCTTTTTTTTTGTCCAGTAAGAGTGTGTTTACAATGTATCCTTGAATACAATTGGCACATTGCCTCTCACACTTCCCCATGGGTTGCTGGATTAACCAGAAAAGCACTTTAAGAATTAATTATGGGGAAGAGAGAAATGCTTGTTCAGTGCTGAATAAACAAAAAAAAAAAGTGTTGTTTTTATAGTTTTTGGGCTGAGATACTGACATTATAGTACAGTAAAAAAAAACAACCACTGGAAGAAAATGTAGTAATATTCTGGTAAATTAAAGTTAATAACATATTGTTGTTAATAAATAAATCAATTAAAGTCCTATATTCTATTCAAAACATAATAAATCACCTGTAAATGTTGAATCCTAACTATTAGCTGCTCCTACACCAACTGCGTGTCTTCAAACAAGTGGTGTACTGTACATATCTATTCACTTTTTGTCTCTGACAGGGTTTTGACCAGGGTTTTTCTATTTGGCCATATATAGCATGGTGAGCTGAATCCAGTATCGTAGCAACAGTAACTATGGGAATAGAAACCTGTGGAGAGGTTAATGTGATGGCCTCCACTTGGCTTCTTTCTACAAAGGATCGCACATTGATTTTACTAATTCACAACATCTATAACCACTTCTGCACACGAACAGAAAAACCCTTCACATTTTATTTACTACAACTAATGTAAAACAATTAAAGTTGTTACACATCACAGATTTCAATGTCAAACCCGTTGTGGTTGGAGTTATATAGCGTCTCTTTCCCTCTGTGTTTTCTCTCTGTTATTACTTGTCTGTCTCCTATCCCTTTCTTTTTCCCTGTGCGAGCATTTGATGTTGGCTTCAGTCCTCGTGGGACAGACTCTCGAGAGAACCTTAATTGACAAGTGTGTACAATATCTAATCAGTGGTAAAGTAACTGCCCTTTAAAATGATGAATTAACTAAACTAATTTCAGATCATCCTTCACCATACTGGGCCTCGCTGACAGCACCAATTGATATTTAAAATGCAGACACCCCTCCTCTCTGACTTCTGCCAATCATTTCACCACACACTTAAATCCCCCCTAGTGAAGGTTGCGTGGTTGATAAACTGCTGATGAAGCTCTGAGAAGATTAAAACAGTTTTCTAGCTCGACATGACTGTGTGTCAGTCTGTCAAACATACCCCATCACACCCACGCGCTAGCTATATACACATAACACATACACAATGACATTACCTTAAGCATGGACCGCAGTTACTAACTTCCATATATGCACAAGCCATAATGAATTAACTTGAAAGGGCAGGGTTAAGTCTAGTGGGCATTTGCTCATAAAAGTTCATGCCTTATAAGAGGTTTACCAATTTAAATTCTGTTTCTGTGTTGATGCCTAACCTTTCCCCCCTAAAGCTCCATAATGTGTTCTGTCAACACAGTCCTCTGCTGCAGATTAACATTGTCAGACAGTTGTAGAGTGAAAAGGACAACATGCTGTTTTCATAGCGATGGGAGAAACTGTTGACAGATCGACCTGACAATAGCCATCAGTGTGTACTGTAAAAACAAGACACAAGCCCAAGATATCTGTTGTACATTATAGTGGAAGTATATGTGCACCTACACATTCTCATGTGAGTGAAATATGGAGGATTGTGATGGATAGGAGGTTTAGATTCTCAAAATGAATTGAGATGTTCTGCAGGTGTCTAATTGCCAGTGTTTCTCTATCATTACATCACCTCTACTGTGTGATTAAGGAATCTTGTGAAGGTTGTCAGGGAGAATGGAGCAGAATACTGGTTCTTTGATTATAAGTATAGCACTGGACTGGGAATTGACAGCCGACAGGTTTCTCCATCAACTAAACTGAAAGCATGTTGCGCTTTTTTGGGCACTTGTTACACGTTGCTTTACTTTGCTTTGAAACAATATATCTGTATTGCTTCACTCTAAGACTTGCGGCAGCATTAGGTGTGTTTTTGGAGAAAGGCATCTGAGCACATTCTAAATTAGCATGTTTTTTGTTTATAATTAGTTTCTATTTGACTGTTTTGATAAATAAAACACTTATGGAAAGTCACCCTGACATAGTGTTGTAATGCTACTGTTATCTAGCTAGCTATGTAGGTAAAGTTGTCTGGATGTGAAGGGAAAGTTGCCAAGCATGTTAACGCAGTTGTGCAGCCAGGTAGTTGGCAGCTACAATACTTCTGTATCCTTGCACACAAACATTCACACACCGTCGGAAAAATCACTTGATTGGCAAATGTACAAGAGGGGTTCTAAGCTCATAGTCATCATTTTTATTTATTGTTTGTATCTAAGATGGTGGTCAGTGTAGTGGGGTTCCTGCACATGTGAGTGTGTATGTACAATTTGTATGAATGTCATTTTCTGTTAAGAGTTTAGAGGGAAATTGGGAAAGCAGCACTGTCAGTAGAGGCAACTCGATAAAGAGGAGGAAAGGATCCGCAAGAGCGTCTTAGTAGACAACTGTCCCCCTCTCCCCTCCATGCATTTTTTATCACACGCTCAGTTTTTATACTACTTTTTCCTCCCCTCTAAACTTCCATGTGTGTGCTGACATGGCATTTCACAGCCTTGCACACAAAGCCCTCTGGTGCTCAGTGTCTTAAAGTTGGAGCATGTCCGTGTTTGTGTGCCAGCCATGTGCTCATGTATACATGTGACTATTGAGGATGTTCCCCTCCCCCCCTCCCCTCACATTGCACTGTATGTGATCCCACAGTCCCATAGGCAAGAGAGAAATAGAGAGAGAGAGAGAGAGAGAGAGCTCTTACAGAAAGTCAATTTATTCAGTTGGCAGCACCCAAACTACAAAATAGTTGAGACTCCCTACATAGAAAGGATCATCTTAAATTATTCTGAGCTGAAATTCAAATTTCATTTTGTTTTGGCCCTAAGCAACGGGCAAAACTGCCTGGGTGAGATCAGTAAAGGTCAGGGGGAATTAAAATGCTTACTGTAAGGTTTGTCAGTGAGAGTGAACTGGGAAGAGATAGAAAGCCAGAGGAAAAGGCCATCTGCCTCCTAGTTTAGTAAGTTGGTGAGAGAAATAACTAATTTTGCAGTCCAATGCTATTAGGTATTAACTTGACAGGTCAAAATTTCTCCACTCCGTCATTTCCATCATGTTCCAAGATACAGATTGCTTTTATACATTCCGCATGCAAAATCAAGCCTCACGGTTCAATGGTTTCATCAACTGACAGTGTATGCTTTACAATACATTTCTATGCATGCCAGGACTCCAGATGATTTGCTATGACAATAAACAAATCCAATAAATCTGATGTATGAAGTAAAACAGCAATGCAAAAATGTAACTGACATCCGATCCCCTCTTGATGATTTGTTCAATATATAGATATTTATATCATTAGATATCAAGCTAAATATCTTTGAAATGACAACAAATGGGCTGTCAAGATGATTGGGGAGGCGGAGAGAGATAAGTAGAGACAGAGCAGGCCAGTGGCGTGAGCTAGTTACTATGGGCCCCAGTGCATGGTGGTTACTAGTTATGAAGCACGCCTGCACACATACACTCTCTCTCTCTCTCTCTCTCACACACACACACACACACACACACACACACACACACACACACACACACCATTGGGCGTATAAAGGTCAGATGATAGTAAAATGAAGCCTATAGCACTTGACGAGACAGAAGAGGGCTGCAATATTTAACAACAAACAACAATATATCCTGAAAACTGGCCAGCTACACAGTCTGCATAAACCCCATTAAATGATGATTTATGATGATGATAATATATATAATGCTGAATATCCTACATATAGCATTGCTGCTAAGAGGGGGATTATTCTCCGTGGGCTAAAGGACAAAAAAAAGCCAAGTGAATCTAATTTAGGCAGCTTTGCTACCTTCTCGTCCTGTTTTTTTCTTTCTTGTCTTTTCTTACTGCTGCTTTTATGTTTAGGCATGATGACACTCAACTTGCAGATGTGCTTCTCAGCTTGTCTTCTGGCACCTAAACTAGCTACTGTCGTCTCTCATCGCGTGATCAAATGGAGACTTCATTGGACAACATCAACATACATATTACCCAGCAATCATCATTGCATATCTGTATTTGACAAAATTACCAAAGAAAATAAGAAATTATTAATTTTATTTAATATTTTTTTTGTTTATGTATGGTTTATGTAGAATAAGCAAATATTTTTGTCATATATTACCACTGACTACCCCCCCCCCCCCCAAAAAAAAAGAAAAGAAAAAGAAAACCATGAAGGAGATGGGTTTGCCTTTATGAGGGTATATATAGTATAACAAATGGCACCACTGTATTTTTCAGTGTTGTAATACTCTTTGCCTGTAGGCGGCACAGATCCTAAAATCTCCAAAATGCTTTCCTTGCTTATAGGCAGGTGACAAACTTCATTTCTGAAACTACTGCTGCTATGGCCCGGCCTTAGTTTCAGGTGCTTGCTTGATTTCAGTGAGACGTTTGTTATTATGTTTGTATCAATAAGCATAGTGAGTTGATGTGTGACAGCTGTATGAATTCCTGCAATGTTTAGTCTGGCTGTATGTTGAGTTGTGCTCAACTCAGCATGATTCTTCTAAAACAAAAGTGAGACATAAGCAGAGTGTAGAAAGTGCAACCTGGATTACTCCAAGGTGTTGATTTAGTAAAAACTGTAGTTTTGATTTACTCAGAATCTAAAACCCAGTGTTTTCTTTGTCTAGTTTGGTATTGCTTTCATTATGAACACAGGCACTGAGCCCCCAAAGGGTCTTGTGAAAAATATGAATTAGATATACAATAGAAATCTGACATTTTCAGTTATTTAGCCAAAGAAATCATACACAACATAAGCCACGGAGTGTTTGTTTTAACAGTGTCAAGAAACTCACTCAGCTCAGACAACAGTGTGGCTTACTGTGCATCTGTGAAGGACTCAAGGAAGCCAATTTTGTAGTTGATGGTAGAGCTTCATAACGGTTTCTACAACAAGATAGGCGAGGTAAATAAGAGAAAATTAAAAAGGAAGAGGAAAGCAAGAAGTACATTGTTAAATTCGTAAAGGTAGCATATTAGTTTTCTCTACAGTGGAATCATTCTCTGCACACATTGTTTATAAAAGACAACGCTCTGAAAAACACAACAGCAAGCAGGTCAAGTCAGGTTTTCATGTCAGAAACCTGAAGGTAAGAAATGTATTGTTAATTCTTGCATCTACTGTATTATAGTCAGTGACAGTGACAGATGCCTTCAGTGTTTAATGCACATTTCTTTTCTCATAGATGTAATAAAGAGGATATGTTGTGGAAAACCTTGCAGCAGTTCATTCATAAGTAGATCCGATCATTAAGATAAGTAGGATAAAAAGTGAGAATGGGGTGTATGGGAGTGTCTGCCTTAGGCTTCTACAACACTATGGCTGTCCCAGATTATGAAATGCTTTCAGTAGAATCACATCTTTTTTTTTTTTAAAGTACTGATTGACCTTCTAGCTTAATTAAAGTGCACCATTGCCAGTAGGGAGCAGATAAGACAGCTTGGCTGTCAGTGTGACTGACAGGGTTAGGCTCTTCCCCTGCAGTCACATCAGCACTACAGAGGCCATGCATACAAAAAGCACACGGCCGCACAGAGAGTGGGAAAGCTCTAAGTCTGGTATCTTGCCTCCTATCAAGAATCAGCTCAAACTAATAATATGGAAATGGTAAAATATGAAAGTACACCAGTGACATGCTTTAGGGCTTATGTATTTATTTATGTATTTGCAACTTTACCTCATGCAGCAATTCCCCATCTCATAACTGTTAACACTGCAGTTTTTTTCAGTGTAAAGCGATGCTCTGCACTGAACTGGAGTATATGTAAAATGAAGCCGCTGGCTGATGTCGTATGTATAGAGCAGATCTGAATCCACTTTCACCAAGGTCTCTGTAGGTCTGGGCAGGTGAGTGCTCAAGCTCACCCTATATTCCCTTACAGCTCTCACACTGTGGGCCGGGAAAAGCTGACATGCAGGGTGGCCTGTAAGCCTCTTTTGTCCATGTGCTGCAAAGTCATCTGCCAGCTCAGTTGCTATAGCAGACAAAGCTTCAGAGAGATAGCCCATATTCTGGTACATCCTCACTCTCTCTTGAGCTGGAGTTGGGCATGGCCCCTTGTTCTCTAAGCCTTGTCCCTTTCATCTCTCTCTCTCGTGCTCATGCACCCTTTTCACATTTCCTCATCATCTTTTTCTTCTGCATCTCTCTTTACTTTATCTACTTTTGTTTGTTTCTAACCACACCTATATCTTTCTGTTTTGCTGTCTTTGGTAATTGAGCGTTAATACCATAACCTTTAGGTATCATCTTACCCTTTTCTTCCATTGCTGCTTTGTCTGACTGTCAACCTTTCCATTGTCTTTTCTTTGATAGGCATTTTTATTCCAGCATTGGTTTATATTTTATAATATTTCACTTGTGCAGAAGCGAGGAAGTGAGAGGTTATTGTTCCCTATATTTAACACAATAAGATCAGGAGGGCAGGATATCACATGGGGCTCAGTTTGGCTTAGTGTGTAATGAAGTTTGTTGTCCCTTGCTGTAGTCAATTTTGTCCTTCCATGTGAGAAAAAAAGGTAATTACTTGAGAGCAACCATGAAGGCTAATGAGTTACCATGAAGGTAACTCATTAGCCTTCCAAGATAATCACAAGGTAATATGAGAGAAAGAAGAGAGATGGAGATACCAAGTCAGAAGGAGAGAGAGAGAGACAAAAACAGGTTATCAGACAAAGAAAGAAAAAATATGTCAAATAGATGATACAAGAAAGAGCTAAGGGCAACTCAGCTGTAAGGAAAGGGAAAGGAAAGAGAGAAAATGTACATGTGTGAAAGGGAGGTGGGGGTTGGTTGAGGGGGCCGGCCGAGGGGGTGTGTCCAACATTACCCTCATGAATCAGTGTCAGTGGAGCGATGAGAAAATAATTAAGAAACAGGCTAGTGCTGTGTTAAATACTGCCAAAGGTAAAAGGCCCATTCTACTGTATAGAAACACAATCTGGACGGGAAAGAAGAATGGATATAAATGGGATAGAGGAAAAGGGGGAGAGAAAATCCATATCATAACGGATGCCAAAATGCCCTTCAGATGGCATTATGAAGGGAGACAATATAAATAGCACTGCCATATTGTAAATGTTTATATACAGTAGCTACGTATACACGTTGCACAGCAGTTTCAGGATTTATGACCGCAGCCGTAATACACTGAAGTCGACACAAGGCTGTGAGTAATATTTCACATTTGTTATCATATTGAGTGTAAATTTGCTGAGACGTATATGGTGGAGATAAAATGTTTTAAGCAATTTCTCCTTCTATTCTTCTCCTTTCAGCTGTTCTGTTCTGAGGTGCGGGTGGAGGTTGTCAGAAGGGCTATGAGCTGACTCAAAGCATACAGAAAGGAGAGAGAAAGAACACAAAACACACATGCACACCGACAGTTATGCTTACACACGCCAGAGGTTTTACGTGGAGCATTTAGGGAAGGGGGAACCAAGTCAGAAGTCTGTAATTGTATGTTCAAGGCTTCCAGCAGGGCCAAGATGCAGCTGAAATCCCCCAGCCAGCATCATAGAACAGAGCCACCATTAGATCGCACTGATGCATAAAATATGTGGAGCTCTTTGGAGAATATTGAGTGACATACAGGAGGTCCTGTGTGTGATGTATGTGCATTTTGTGTTTATATATGTGCATACAAACATGTACGTGCGTGTGGGTGTGCACGCACAGATATGTGGGTGAGTATTTTAGGTGTCATTTATAATATCCATCATCCTTTCTGCCAGCGGCACAGAGAGAATTCATGATCACTGGTCTCCAAATCCCCTTGGAGATGGTATCGCCTCGGTTAGTGTGTGTGGAGGAAATGCAGGAAGCTCTCTTCCTGTGAGGCTGCTGTTCGGTAACACATTATAGTTTGATCTTGAGCTCTTTGGCCTGACTAATATGCTATAGGGTTTGTGATGCAACAGTTACCAACCACAACCTCCCACTCACTGCAGTGTTTGTAGAAAGTATTTTAGACGCCTCTGGATAGCGTATATTTGTATGTATACAGCACAGCATGTACTGTAAACGTTTCTGTATGTGTGCCGGTTGATATAGCTACTTGTATTTGCAAGGGGTTCTATTTGTCTGTGACTGCCGGTATGTGAGTGTGTGTGTGTGTGTATTTTTTTAATTTTATGGTTGCTTTGTGTGCAGTTGCCTGCATGTTTACAGCGTGTATGCATATATGAGCAACCTTGTGTCAGTGTGCTTATGTGTACTTACATGTATGTGAAAACAGTGAGGCTTACTCCATCCCAGAGGAGTGCTTGGTGAGGGATGCGCTGTTTCTGCAGCAGGGCTATCAAGGCCCTGCACGCAGTACTCAATGGCATTTTTACTGATGGCTTTTATGGGTCGCAGCGGAGCTGCCAATGAGCAGCCTTGACACCAAAATGATGAAACTATGACATGAAATCAAGCCGGTGTCACTGTAGGTGCTGCTGGATTTAGAGAAACAGGTCCCTGCTGCCACTGTGAAGAGAACATATCAAAATGAATTATAGAAGGAATATATGCAGAAAATGGCTGTGGATGGGCAACCTGGGCCAACATCATAGTAAAATATAGTATGTTTAACATTCATATACTGTATGATTAAATGTCAGTTCAGTCTCTGTAATTCTCTTTTCCTTTCTTTATTCAGTCATGTATGTTTCAGTAGAAGTCCCTATTGCAATGCTTTGGTGTTAAAATTGCACAACAGGGAGCACTGGGTTTGATGGCTTTTTGGTGAGAACTACAGTATTGTTTTCTCTGCTTTGCTGTTTCCAAGCAACATCTCCAGAGTTGTGAGGGAAACAGCACTAATAAGCTGCCTCATTAGGGCTGGTGCATGGTAGGCCTTACTGTTTGTGCTGTCAACTCTGTGGGTTAGCATGCACATTTCAAAAGACAGCTGCAAAAACAGCATATACACACAGAAGTGCTAATTTACTTTAGAAATTAGTAAACAAACTATTCTATCAACCCACTTTTCTTTCTCATTTGAAGGTGTGCTGGTGGAACCTACTAACTGGGTTCTGTCTGTAGTGTCTCCAGCGTTATGACAAAATACGTTGCCGTCCTCTCGCTGGTGATAACGCAGCACATAAAAGGCTCATTATTCAGGAGATAATTTGGCAAGGATTTTTTTCACCCTAAGGCTGTGACAAACCTCAGACTCCCTCCCTCATTGCCACTCCTACCACTCATCCCTTACTGTAAACAGGATGGGAAGGATGCCCTTAAAACACCTATACACATCAGGATATACATATCCTTCTATGTACTGTGTACACACACACACACACACACACACACCACACATTTATACTCACCATCTCATTAATGCAAACACAATCCTAGTTAGTTCCGTATATGTAATAAATTGGATTAAAATCCACTGGCTAAGCACTGTGATCTCTTAGGGTTAATTAATTTCATTCCATTCTGTCTGTGTTTCTTATGCTTGAACACATGCTGACACTGTTATTGTGTGGCATCCTGCTCATTGGAGAAGCATAATGGGCTCGTGAAGGAGGGAGAGGAAGCCACAATGTTTGGTATTCCGGCTACAAAGTGATTTTGATTCTTTCTTTCTTTCTTTTGACAAGGAAGTATGCTACAGTAGCTAGCTCTAATATGGTGGATCCTTCCCCTCCTCACAGCATCTCTCCCGCTCTTATCTTTTTCTCCAAATGAGAAAACCTGGATGGCTTCTCAGGGCCCCTGTTTCTGCCTGGATGCTATCTCATTTGGTTTTAATATATTTATCCATTCATTATTGTTCCCTTTTATCGGCCAGCTAATATTGTTCATAATTTGTCCTTATCTCCAAGCCTGACAGTCAAATTTACACTCCGACTCAGCAGACAGATGGAGAAATGACCCCTCCTTCCAACTCCTTTCCTCCTCTCCAAACTCCAATGAAACATGACTGACAGTCCGCTGTATAAGTAGTTGTCATAGCAACCTCCCAATCCTTCTGACAAGTGCCTTTTCTTTATAGCACACCCTCTCCCTCTGTCACAATATCTCTCTCCCTCCTTCCATCCCCATTCACTTGCTGTTGCAACGATTGAGAAAGAGACAGAAAGAGAAGGAAAGATTTGAAAACCAGAGAGCACCTAAGGCAGTTGGTATGCTTTGCTTCCCCACATCACCCCCATTCCCATCCCTTCCCCTCTCCCTCTCCCTCTCCTCCCACCCTTCCCTTTACTCATCCTCCCCAACCCTGACAATGATTTACCAACTCCTATGGTGCACCTCTTTCTTCCATCCTGGCTTATCAAGGACTGCAGGACTGTATGCACATCAGCTTATAGTATGGGTGCATCATTTTCACTCTCCTATATATTCACTCTCACCTCTCTCTCTTTTTCTTTCTCTCTCTCTCTCTCTCTCTCTCTCATTCTTTCTCTACAACTGCTTCCCCTAGCTCTCTCTTTTTCTTTCTTTCTCCTGTTGCTCTAACAACTTCTACTCTGCCCCATTGCTATTCAATAAGTCTCACTGTCAAAATCCTCAGCAGTCTGCGATGTAATCATGGAGAATACAGTGTAAAGTCTCCAGTATACTGGACTGTGCTGCAGAAAGTATACAGTATGCTGTATGGACAGGAGATCCATCAAATGTTCAGTGGAAATAAACATTGTGTAACAAAAAAAGGTGTTGTGCAGAGGTTTGTAGCACCTTTATAGGGAAGTTACAGTGGTATTGTTTTTCATGCACGTGCTGTAATGGTCAGACTAAAGCATGAAAATTTGAGATGTGAAATATTACTGACATAATTTGCTTTTGCGCAGTAACTCAAAGACTTCACACAAGGCCAATGCGCTCATACTGAAAAGCTCTTATTAATTAGTAAGGGTCCAAATGGACCCAGTAATCTTCAGTATGTATAACGAGACAGCACACTGCCATTTCATTATTCTGGAGTTTAATTTCCAATGCATTTATTCCAAACAAGCATCTGTTTAGTAACTCAGAGTAAATTAAACATGATTGGGGGGGGGGGGGTCGGGGGGGGGGGGGCTTCAGGATAACCGTGGTGTGTCACAATTAAGTTACATTCAGCCCTCTGCCACATTGAGCTGTAAATGCATCTTAATACCAGCATGCTGCACAGTTTTCACAGTTAACTTGCTGATGGTTATTAGACCCCTGAATTGTTTAGATGATAGCATTTCACGGTAAACACTACAAAGCAGAGAGCCGCTCTAATTTAGGACGGTATTCATGTTGTGTTGTAAGCGAGAGAAAATAACTCATAATTTCTTGCCTTATTTTGTATTCATCTATACAGTAGACGCCATTTACCACAGGTGAGTAGCTGTAACAAAGAGATGATTCAGCCGTTTCTGAAGGCTGCAAAAAAGAAAGGAGCCATCCAAAACAACATTTGCAGCTAATAATTTCTTAACCTCTCGGCTTTACAGAATGTTTCAGGGTTGCGTGTGACTGACAGTTCAATTCACTGAGCTAAAAACATGATTCAGTAAGAAACATTCTTGTAATGACTTGCTATTAATTATGTAATACACACTTGACATTGGCTTAATGGTCCAGGTCAAAATAGCTTCTCTGTCCAATGAGTAAATCATCTAATATTACACAGTAAAAATCAGGCAGTGGGAAGAGCTTAAGAGGAGACTTGTTTGGTTCTCTTCACCCAGTTAGGGGGTATACATTTGGAATATGTCAATGGGCAAAGAGATATTATGCTGCATGTACTGTACTGCATAGATATGGTATGAATGCATGGGGAAACACTAAAGTAAGATTGAATTGCAAATCGAGGACGAATGCTCTTGAGCTATTGTAAAGATTGAATTCAACTGAGCTTGGAGAAGTCCAGGTTTCTGCTGAAACTGTCTGAGTTTGCCGTTCTTGGAACAAAGCAGCCAAAACTCCAGTAAAAATACATCAGGATAAAGATCAGAATCTGTATAAACAGGAAGGCCGATGATGAGGGAACCATAATGAAGGCCACTATAGGCTAACGGTTATAGTCAGCAGTAGCTACAGCACCAGCGACAGCAGCGTTACAGTTACACTGTGACTTTACAGCCCATGTAGTGAAAGCAGCATGTAAAGCAGAGCAGTTTTATACACAGCTTTGTGTATATCTAGATATAAGGTATGTTCTGGCACAGTACTGAGTGTAGGTCACCCATGTTTTGGCAGTTTTCAGAGTCCAAAGTCACAGTATTTAGGTACATAAAACAGAAGAAAATAAACTTGAAGCATGACCAACAACTGAAAAACACAGGTGAAGCGCCTCCTGTGTATATGTATACAGCACTGGCAGTAGCATAGCGTAAATGAAAAGATGAAAGCTGAGGTGGTGAGAGATTTGTGCAGCAGCGGCTAGTGGATGACAGTTAGCAACAATAGCAGTTAGCAGTAATCATACTGGTTAAAATTGAGGGAGCTTTGCATGTGTGTTTTTTGTGTCAGTGAGACTCCACATGTTTTTGTATTGTACTCTGAAAATCACATATTAGGCAGCGCTAGTCTAAAGTATAGCTGCCATGGAGAAAAAGTCAATTAACTGTAGTTACAAGATAACAAGTTAACAGTGGGACATGCATGTCATCGTGTGTCTACTATGTGTGTGGTCATGGTGGGAAATCTGTCATCTGTAATCCTCTGCGTCAGGGTGTGAGAGGCTATCCCAGTTTATCCATGTCATTTTTTCTCCCCCTCCCTTTTTCCCTCCCTTCCTCCCCCTTCAGATATGTGTAAATGACTGTAGGTGTATTGCACTCTCTGTGTGTCTGTTTGCACACTGCCTGTGCTACAGTGTTGTAGATAAATGAGATAATGTTTCTACTGGCGATGAACACAACACCTGAATTCCCAAGGTAGCATTTTAGTTCAGAGCAGCCACAGCAGAATCCTAGACAGTGGAACAGATCTCCTAGATGATCCGTTTTCATGCGTTGTTAGCTTGTTTTCAAAGCACACTCGCCTTGCAGAACATGCACTCCATCTCTCTCCCAGCCACAGATGAGGACCTCCTACTAAATGCCATCGCTGTAAATATAAAATTCATATAAAGTCACATCTTTCTTACACCACAATCAACTCCTGCATGTGTGTTCAGATTGGAAACTCTTCCAGAGGTATTGCAAAAAGCCTGCTGACTGAACATGACACCAGTGTGTAAGGCTTTTGTGTAACTGACTGTGAACCAATATCCAATAGGAATGTGATATATATCGGCCAATGATCCTGTTATACTTGGACTTTTATAAATGTTATTCCATTCAGCTCGAGCTGATGTGCAAGTTAGCAATCTTTCAGCTGAAGGATGGATGCAGTGTCGTATTTTAAGACATGCCACATGTGAGCTGTTTATAGTGTGATCGCCAGAGTGCAGCTCATGTGAAATTAATAAAGGTCATGCATTAATTCAAAACTTGTCAGATCCTTACCATCTACTTGAAGAAGGGAGTTACAGCTAAAGTAGGGGGCAGGAGGGACGCAAAGAGGGACTGTGGTCGTGTGGGTGGTCCTGTGTGCTGTGTGTGGCTCTCCTGTGTGCGGAAGCGTATATGTGATCTGGACTGGAGGCATTCAGGGAAATTTGTGCAGGCCTGCCCCCCCCTTCAACTCATCTCCCACATCCAACCTCAGAATTTATATTCTCCCTCCAGCAAAAGGAAGGACCATCTTGGCCTTTCATTTTCCAGTTCAGGGCTTTCCTTTTTTTTTTGCAGATAAATGCTCTCCAATCCACCCTGACAGATGTCACATTGCATCACTTCCATTTTGATACATAGCCTCTGATCCTGCCACTTGCAATAAGGAGCCAGCACCAGGGACGCCCCTCCCTAGACAACGCTCTGACACGGGTGATTATTTTAAAGGTGCATCATTGGCGGTGCTGAGTGCTGAAACCCCAGCTGGGCAGCATGTTCACATACACTCGCTGCCGTGCCCGCTGCAGGAATGTGGGTATCGGCTTGTGTCTGGGTCAGGGAACGACAACAACACAACGCACTCAGTAGTCGTCACAGGTCACCCTGACACTGTGCAATACCTCTAGCAGCGATTTATGCTGTTCTCAACCTCTTCACAGCAGCGGCCGCTAGTCCTGTCTCTTGCTCAGTCTCTCCCTGTGACTTCACAGGTCAGAGCTGGAGAAACAATCTGTATAAAGGAAAGGCTGCTGCCAGCAGAGACACTCCGCACTGTAGCATTAATCATACAAGGCTAGAGAACATCAGTAAACACAGTGTGTCAGGTCAAGGTAGAGATCAGATCCCACAGCATTTAACAGGACTCAATAGCATACACTTTATCTATTGAAAAGTCAGCGTTATTCATGGCATGTCTCCCAGCCTTCGTTACTCGCAGGAGAGACGCCATTGTTCACTGAAGAGAATACTGAAATATTTCTCTGGCTACACAAAAAACACTGGATCAGCAGCAATTAGTAGAGTAAGAGAGAGATAAAGAGAGGAAAGGAGGGAGGGAGGCAGTTGAAAAAGAATGAGGGGCAAAAATGTAGAATCAGCGAGAGAAAAAGAAGAGCAGAAAAGAGAGAGGGGAGATAGAGATGAAGAGAGCGAGAGAGAGACCAAGGGAGACAGTGGGTAAAAGAGAGAGAGGGAGAGAGCGTGAGTTTAAAGCCAGTACAGTGTGGTGTGTAGGAGGTTGGAGTTGCTTGGAGCCCCTGGTGCTTTTAAAGGACCAAAGACTTGCTCATTGTCTTGGATCTCTGTGCCTATGTCTGCCTGTGTGTGTGTGTGTGTGTGTGTGTGTGGAACCTCTTCATTAGTCTTCCCTTTTCTCTTCCCTCCAGCCTCTGACCACTCACTTACCCCCAGCAGTTATTACAGTATATGTACCCATATGGGATTAAACCCAGTTATACTAGAGATTAAATTGATCAGTCTTGGAAAAGAGATAAAACAATGTGACTTAAGCTCAACCCTTAATTTACTGTGCCACGGCTCTGTGAATGTGTATGTGTTTGTTTCGGTGGAAAAAAGACACTTCTTAAATTATACTCTGTTCCACCAATGATGAGGTTTCACTGCTGTATATTCTCAAACTGGTTTCATAATTATGGTCAAAGTTATAATTTAACCTTTTGTCTCGCTGTTTGTTCCAGAAGACAGGAAGTTGTTTGTCGGGATGCTGAACAAACAACAGACCGAGGAGGATGTTTACCGCCTCTTCGAACCCTACGGAGTCATTGAGGAGTGCACGGTCCTAAGAGGTCCTGACGGAAACAGCAAAGGTAGGAGCCATGATACAGTTGTCAGCATTATTTAGGTCACTGGCAGAAAAGTGCCAGTGTGTGTGAGTGTCTACATCAGCCTGGGAATGTAAAATGTATGTGACATATGCACCACATATGGGTCATGGGTCATAATTACAAACATTTTCACGCTGTTTGATGTGCTATTTGGCTGTAGGCGGTGATTGAAAAAGTTAAACCTAATGTATCAAATACTGATTGATTGATGTCTGACTTTCATAATTAGGAACTATTAGAGATGTTATGTGGATAACGTGTTAGTTTCTATTTCTTCTATTGTTCAGTTTGTATAGAAATTATTCTAGTCATTTTGTGTTTAAAAATCTTAAAAATTCAAGTGCTTTTAAAGTGCTTGCTTAAATTGCAGTCACAAAGTCGTCCTCAGCATCTATTTCACTTCAGAATAAAAACTACTCTACAGTACATTACAAAGCCATGATTTCTATTCTGTCACTGTCCTATTTTTCCCCCCACAGTGATAATCTGAAACATTTTTTTCTATGGATATACTGCAGGCCCTTACTGTAACTTGGGTACTGTACTGTTGATATCTTGCAGGCCTTTTAAAGACAGCAAAAAACTTTTGGAGACATCAATTCTGTCTGACATGCAGCAAAGAGCAAAGGGACTAGTGGTTTTTCTTGTCTCTAAAGCCTATTCCCCAGCCAGTGCTTATGGAAATTGTCGTGGAATTATATCTAAGGGGGTTTGAAGCCAGAGCGTTCTGACTCTGCAGTGGTTTGGAGGAGGAGAGGGGAAAGGTGGATGTCAAAACAATTCAAGTGTCCCCACTGTGAGGATGAGGGCAGCCAAGGGAAGTTGCATTCCTCTATGTAGCTGTGCAATATATGTGCTCAATCTAAGTCAACACTCCGGGTTGAAACATCAGACTGTAAGCATTACTATTATATTCATTTTTGTCCACAAATTATGTTGTGATATCCTTTTTTTATTGTTATTTCTGTTAAAAACCCAAGCAAATAAAACATCCCTATCCCTTACTGGCAAAAATAGATCTGTTTTGCAGTTTGCGATCACAAAATCCAATTTTTACAGAATTACGTGCAACAATAAAAATACTGTAAGTTTAATAGCATAATATTGTATGCTCCCTAGCTATTGCACACTTTCAATTTCACATTAACTTTTCTATTTATTTAAATAAATTAAAGGTAAGAGTTAAATGCATATTTATAGCGGCATGTAGTTTGTACTGCTGTAACAAAGACCTTGTACAGGTCATGCAGAGCTCTAGCTCTTTTCAATCCATATCTCAATAGGGGGTAGTGGTTTGACAGCTGAATGGGCATCTTGATCCCCATTAAGAAGGGAAGAATGACACGATGGCTGGGTCAAGCAGGATAGATAATAAGAACAAAGTATGAAAGATTAAATAAGAAAGAAGAAACTTAAAATGAAATGAAATGAAATGAACTCAAATAGGGTGTAATTGTTGGAGGCCATGGTGGCTCCGTAGTTAGGACTACTGCCTCACTGCAACAGACCCCGGCTCATCCTTTTAGCTTTTGTTTTTACCCCCCTTCAAGTTTAATAAAGTCACTCCAGAGACATGCAAGAGCATTAGATCAGGCACCATATAATCTGCACACATGTATCATTGGGAATGTGTGTTCATTTGTTAGCTTTGTGTTAGACTGATCACATGTACCAGTGGGGTTTTCACCCTGTGGATCCAAAAAAACATACCTGGATAAATACAATAAATAAATACAGTATAATTCATATTTGAACATAAACTAACATCAATATTGTGACTTGTTATGTAGTTGTGTGAGTGGACCTCCATTTCTAGATGTTTACTACCAGTCCTGGAAATGGATTATAGTATGTTTATGAGTTTGTTTTAAGAAGCATTAGCATTTGTCAAGTCAAGCAGTTATTGCAACAGTAAGGAGAACTGGAGTCTTTCTAAAGAAGACAAAGTGTACAGCTTTGAATCAATTTGTGGAATACGTTTTCCAGTGCTAAAAGGGGGCCATAATTCAGTTTAATAATTGAATAACTAATGTGCAAAAGCTCACTTTGTAAACCCACAAAAGCTATCTTCAACTTTCTACTCCTCACAATATTCCTCAAGGACATTAGTGCTAAGAGTGTTGGTGGTTCTGTGGTTTCTGGCCTTTGGACAGACATCATCATATTCACAAATATTGATCAGAACATCTTGTTGTGGTAACAATACCCTGTATTGAATTCTCAAATGGAGTGGTTTTCAATTTAAAAACATTATGAGTTTAGCCTGCGTGGCTAGTATTTAATATGCACAGACAGGCATGTGGTGCTAAATAGCATGCTTTTCTGCTTCATCAGTGCAATCTTTAGCCTGCAGCTTCTGCCTGTTTGTCGGCCTGCCTAATGCCCGGAGTGGGGCAGCCTGCTGTGCAATGAGAGCCTCTCGCTGCACAGTGATTTCTGCGGTGTCAAATATAATTTAACATCTTTTATTAATGTACTGTAGGCTTTTAAACTCACTTGATTGGTTACATTTACTGTATATATGTACTGTGCGTGTGTGTGTGTGTGTGTGTGTGTTCACCTATCTGTTCTCTCTTCCAGGTTGCGCCTTTGTCAAGTTCTCCACACATACTGAGGCTCAGTCTGCAATCAGTGCCCTCCACGGCAGCCAGACCATGCCAGTGAGTATAGCTCTCTCCCTCACACACACCACGCAACATCCATCACATGCACAACACGTACACAGAGACCAACAGTTTTGTGAAGTCCACCTCTCTTGATTAAGAGGTGTAAAGTCTTAGTTTTGAACTTAGCCCCAACTTCAAGGTTTTAATCAACTTATAGAAAGTGCAACCATCCTCATAAATATCCCAGCTACAAACAGACACAACCTGAAATAGCCTTCTGTCTGTTTAATTAACATGGTACTTTAAAAAAAATCCAAACCTAATTTTCAGATAAAACTGTTTAGAATGATAATTGAATTTTGGGTGAGTCATCAATCAGTAGTTCTGCTTGCATAATCGGTGAATATAACTCCAGTGTGAGATTACATTTGCTCGTTATGTAAGCACACCATGTCCTCTGAATTCTCTCAGTATTGGATTTACTATGAGCGCAGAAGCTGTTCTGCTCATTTGTATGTGTCTGATGTTTAGGCATGGTCCCTGTATACCTGATGGTGTCAAAATAAAAGCTACTTACTGTGCACTCCAATCCTGAATAGAGTTATTCTCCGTGACATCCGGCAAGCGGACAGAGAGTCACGTCCCATATTATACAGTGGCTTGAAGTATACTCTGCTTTTATCCTCACTTTTGTTTTGATAACTCTCGCCTCAGAGAAGCAAAGACCCTGAACTCTCTCCCACCCTATCTCACAGATGTTGTGTTTTACTTTATGATTTCATTATTAATGGTTGCCAACGTGTGGCTCAAGAGAGGGAAGCAGAGAGAAGGGCCAGAAGCCAGCTGTGCCATTTTGGCGCAACCTCCGAGTCAATCTAAGTGCAAATGACTGCAGGTCATGAGGAAAGACTCTGGATGTCCATTCTCCATAGATACCCTCCTTCTGTATTGCTCCATCCCCCTATCTCTGCTAGCTCTCTGCCCTGACTCGTCTCTCTTTGGCAGCCTCTCGGGATATTAGGCAATAGACTTGTTTACTCCACCTTTCACCACATTGGCTGCTGAATTATTCATCTAACTATAAGCAGGGGGCAGAAGGGAGGGAGAGTTGGAGAGAGAGTGAAAGACAGAGAGTGAGAGCGGGGCAGAGGGAGAATAAGTGAACGGACAGGATTTATACCTCCTGCTCTGGTAAATTGATTATAGAAATCTGATCAGCATCTCATATCCTGTGGCTGCTGGAGGAGAGGGCACAGTGTGCCTGCCTCGCTGAGATTAGCGGACCACCAGTGGACCATTACACCTCAGCAGGACTGCTATTCAGGGCACAGTGTCCATCAATGTAACAAAGATCCTGGAAAAACCTTGGACCATACATCCTGTGATTATTTGAGTTTATGTTGGTTGCAGCTGAGTTACAGCTGAAAAATGTAATCATGTAAAATGCAATGATGGAAAGAATAAACAAATAATCTATAATTTACGACGTGGGATGCATAACAAATGAATACATAAATAAAGAAGTCAAAGAAAAGAAGAAAGACCACTGACAGCTGTTGAACTTGTAAAGGTCCTATTTATCTAGGGCTAATAGAAATGATTAATTGTTCTAATGAACTAAAACCGGCTGAGACAGCATATGTATGTGTGTGGGCATATATGCTGCCATACCAAGGCTATGGCTGTTGCACAGACTCAGAGAGATGACCATGAAGGCCAACCAATAGCAACGCTAGCTGAGGTGTTGAAGTGCACCGAATATTAACACTGCGACTAGTTTGATAGATCTACTGCCAATCCCCCAAAGCATGAAGACTGGCTTCTTAGAGTTTATCAGTGTGCACACACACGCACACATGAATGCATGTGTGTGCATACATAAACATCTACAAACAGAAGCACTTTGTGGCTAGCATATTTGCATGAGCACACACACACATTCTATATTGCTCCTCACTCTGTTTCACTGTCAGATGCTCGTACAGCCACAGGCTAGGGTCAAAGGCTCCCTGACTGATCTTATTTTCCAGCTCGGAGGACATGGGCTGAATACATTTGTGTTATTCATGTAGAGGGGGGAGTGGGCATTTTCTATGTATTGTATGTGTGAGTTGAGAAGGAAATAGGAAATCTGCATGGACTTTGTGCACGTATGTGGAGATATGTGTACATGAATGATATTCTTTATGCATGCATACATGTGTTGGAGCATATAAACGTCCATGTATAATAATGGACACCAAATGAAAAATTATCTGCCAATAGCTAACTACAACATAATGTCACTATATGAATGATGATAGCAAGAGAGTCTAAGTGGATGAATTATCGTAGTGCATCAGCAGGTCACACATAAGACCTTGGCTGGATCTCCATCACATGCTAACCTGTCATATTTGAAGCATGCATACCTCTGCCTCCCATACACACCATCACCATCCCTCAGCCTCCTTCAGCTACCCCCTCCACACACATACACACACACACACACACACTACCACAGTTCAGGATATGAGTGGCTCAATTAAACATTTAAACGCTAGAGCTGTAAAGCAAATTGCCGGGATTTAGCAGGGCAGTGTAGAAAGTAAGTCCCGAGACAGAATTACACTGAGACGAGGGGGGGTGCGGGTCAGGTCCGTGGAGCCGTGGAGATTTTCTCACTCCGTATCTGCTCAGCCAGGGTCTGAGGTTGTTTCAGCTGACACAGGGACTGAGATAGAAACACTGGAGCAGGATGATGGGGGGATAAGAGCAGAATACAGGAAAGCAAATGAGATAGTGAGAAGTTTTCATAGAAGAGGGAGCTAGATGATTGAGAGTAAAGAGAAGAGTAAACAGGGTAAAGAAAATTGCATCCAAATGTGATTCCTCAGCAGCTGGATCTTCTCTGTTACTTCAGAAAGAGAACACACACATGCACGAGCTGTGAGTGCCAGGATTTGATACTCAACGTGGCACATTGTTTCATTGTTTGAATGTGTAGCTCAATTTGTTGCTGCCTTAAATAATAATAAAATGAAAGTTAGAAAGATAAAAAAGCAGCAGGTAACACAGTATTTAAATGCTGGTATAAGTCAGAAAGCAGTAATAATCTAATTTTGTATTCAATGAGATGCAGAGTTTTAATGTCAGTATTTCACATGATGATAGATCTTTGTGTTGCTACTCATTAAACAACGTTCTGCCTTTGTATTTTTAAGTTAGTGTTTATTCTTTAAGACCTGTCATTTCCCACACAGCAAGAATTTCTACCCAGGCAATTTACATTCTAATAACCTAACAGACTACAATCATCCATTATTTTACTCGCCAAGCTCAAAGAGGATGGGTATTTATATTATTCCATGGGTGGTAATGTCTTATTAGTACAATAACTATGGAATAGTATCATGCAAAGGAAGCTATATGATGTAGCACCTAACTGTATATGCAGCATCGATATAGCACTTAGTGGGGGACCAATAGACAACTCATAATGTTCAAGTTCTCAATGTAACTCATCATAGCTTCTAAACAAACATGTCAAACGGTGTCCAGAGGATATGTACATGCAATGCGCACATGTTCGTGAGGGAAACCTCTGGTCAAAATAATATTAAGTCGTAACTTGTTGAATATAAAATTGTTCATTTTTAATTACATCATATTTAATGTATGGTGAGTAATGTGGATGGAATATGAGGCCATTTGTTGTGGAGAAACAGGAAGCTTTGGCAATCCATTGTGATTATTTTGCAGGCCGTGATGAAAACAATGCCTGTTGTAAAGATGTTGAAATTATTTTTCTCAGGTAGACAGGATGGATTTCTTAATTTTTGTGCTAGCACTTGAATGGACTGAGTCATAGTATGACTAACCCATGCAAACTGGGACACCATTAAGGCCTTCGCCATGTGACATTTGAGACCAATATGGGACACAGGGTCAGTCTTCCTTCTAGCTTCATCCTGCACCAATGCAAGCCAGCATATGTTTACAGAAGTATGGACTGTATAGCTGGGTGTGCAGCTTAGACAGACACCAAGCTTCCATGGCAATGAGAAGGAATTATAAAGAAGCAGACTTTCCTTTTGGTTCTGAATCTCTGTGGTGCATTATTTTATCTTCCCTGTTTAACTCCCCTTCCTTCAGTGGCTCTCTAGGCAGCTGGGAGCCGCCTGGTGGGGGGATTCGGCTCACACTTAGCAGCTTAAAAATTTAATGAGACTTTTACTTCACACTTCATCCTCCTCCTTTACAGTGATGGAGATTCTTATCACTGATATCCTGACAGGCCTAACTGGGAAAACCTGGGAGATAAATAAATGTGGCAACGGACACCGACAAGCCATACGATTCAGGTGTCCTTTGGAGGACCAGTGGGAGGGAAACGTCATCGTGTACACCTCCTTGAAAAAAGCTTTGCAGAGAGTGGGAACATACATGCAACAGTATGAAAAAGAATGGCTGTACAACCAGACAAAGTGTTGTTCCAGTGTAGCAGTCACTCAGCTGGCCAGAGTACAGTTGTCAACCAGCTTGACGGTCTGACAATTAGTCTGTCAGCCAGTTAGCCAACAATCTAGCCATCTAGCCGGCCATTCAGTCAATCACTCAACTAACTAGACAATCAGCCATTTAGTCCGGCAGCCAACTAACCAACTGGACACTTACCTACAATCCTTCAAACCTGTGATTCAACCAGCGAGGAAGCCAGCAGGAGAAAGCTTGGGGGAATATTGAGAAAAGAGAGGGGAGAAAGGGAAAGGGAGAGGATAAAATCTATATTCTACAGTCGAAAGGTCCAGTGCCCCTTTAGGCTTTAAACATCTCTTTCTATCTGTAGATGTCTTTATTAGCAGAATTCCTGAGACCCCGGTCAGGAGAAAAAAATGAAAACAAAGGAAAATAAAAACCTTTATGAATTATGTAATGATAGTATAGCTGGAATTGCAGTTGCCATTTTTTAACTGTTTGCTTATAGTCCAACACAACTCCTGCCAGGTTTCACCCAGATCCATCCAAACCAAGAAATACCCTCTAGCCCTTTAAAAGCCCCAACCCTCAACCTTCAATCGAGGCACTTCACCAGTCACCACTGTTATTGACAATCTTGCATCCATTTCAGGGAGCCTCTTATTGTGACTGACACACAACCTTTCTACACTGTCAGATCAGAGTAATATTTCGGCCTTTTATGTGGATCGAATGGCCAGTTTGGGGGCGCAGACGGGAGGGAGAAGCGGAGCACACAAAAGGTCAACTGTAGCACTAAATCATTTGAAGATTCTTAATGAAGGGTGTGTGGCAGACACACCTGCTGTTTCATTATTGGGCTGCAGAAAGAGGTAATAGTGTTGATAAGGGGATGGATAGCCAGAGCCACAGAAAGGAAGAGGGAGGCTATAACAGAAGGAGGACAGAATGACAGAAATTGCCCTAAAAAGCAACATTTTCTTTGAAGAACACTTTCACCAAGGTCAATAGAAACCATTGCAAATTGTAGCTGTTATTCCCAATCATTGTACGTTGCAAATCTTTTAACCTTAGCTGTGAGAGGGATCATTAAGGTTACATATATGTACTGTACAAGAGAGGAAAAGCTGGGGGAAAATATAAAGTATTTATGTCATGCACAGCAAGGCTGCTTTGCCCCGTGTGACTTTGTACATATTTTAAACACTGATTGAAGGAAAGAATGGATTCTATCTGCACATCTTCCTACTGAGGTGTTCACTCAGTAGAGTGTATTTTTATTCTTCACATACCTCTGTTAGATTCATGTTTATGTATGCCAGCCACAAAATTAGGAGGCACGATTTTCTGCAATAATACAAATGTGTAATGATGTTGCATCTAGAATACCCCCCCAAAAAACTGACATGCAATTAGAGGAGCTCACTAGGTATTGATGTTAACAGTGGTTGTTGTTGCTAATGAACACGGCATACTAAGAAATCGGAAATAATAACCAATAATATTCTTCATGCTCTTGTATATAAGCCTTTTGTTGTTGGCTGGCTGGGAATATGTGGTGAATCATAACAGTCACATAAGCAAATTATTCCTGAAGTGGCTTAAAGCCTTTTGGGCATACAGGAGGAGAAGCTGTAAGACTGTTCCTCCTACTGTTGATTGACTGAGTGTTGGCGTTAAAGGTGCCTGCAGAAAAGCAGGGTTAAGTGTCCATGGCCTTTTCTTCCTCTGATTTTATGTTCTCTCTACCCCCTCAGGGTGCTTCCTCCAGCTTGGTGGTCAAGTTTGCTGACACAGACAAGGAGCGCACCATCAGACGTATGCAGCAGATGGTTGGGCAGTTTGGCATCTTCAACCCAGCCATCGCCCTTCCCTTCAGCACCTACAGCTCTTACGCACATGCGGTGAGTTGGAAAAGACACATGTAGCACAAACAGAACAACTCAAACATTAAATTCTTACATACACAAACTTTGTGGCTGACTATGTATACTATGCAGTCGATACATGTAGGAATGAAATTGCAATTTTGTAAATACTTATCTTAAACTTAAACAGGATGTTGAGATATTTCAAACTCACCTTATTCTATTATATTCCTAAGTCATTGATGCTGCTATATATATATCATGACCAACTAATATTGTGGATTGAACACAAATGGCTGTATGTATGTAAAAGGTATCAATCAAACTGATGAACCAACACAGAATTATCACTGAGCTCTGCAGTTCCCTTCAGCTCCACAGAGCGTTTCAGCATCTTGTTTTACTGTTTAGTTCAGTCTCAATGCTCTCATGAAGTGATTTTCAGCCACAGTAGGCAGCAGTTTTGGGCAAAGAGCTTTAAAAGCCTACCATATGCTACAGTACAGCATTTAGCAGATACAGAGCCAGATATTCCCCTCAGCAGTTGGTAGAGAGCAAACAAAAGTGAATATTAGGCTTCATTCATCAGTAGCCAGGAACACCATACATTAATCATATAATGTTGCTCCATAAGCTAATGTTTTTCTAACACGTTTGTATCAACCCAAAAGGTAATAATATGTCATTGTAGTGTTTATGGCTTGTTTCTGCTACCCCAAGTGGCCAGGAAAATTATATTAAAATGTACAGACCTCTTATCTTTAATTCCACCAACCTTACCAACCTAAAGATTCTGAGAAACTTTGACTGATGTAGCCAATATGTTTAAAGCCATTATGTGTAGAATTTGAAAAAAGCCCACAGTGAGATGAATGGACTGCAAGCAAAATAACAGGCTGCATTAACCTTAAGCCCAGGATTACCTATTTTTTCTCCAAAATGTAACTGCAGAAAATACAATCGGTAACTTCACAAAACAAAGACCACATAAAAACACTTAATGGCTTTTTAAGAAGTATTTAGATTTTGTTGTGACTGCAGGAAGTGATGCTGTCCCCATGTTTGCTCATTAGTACCTACTTTTTTTAACCTGTAATCCATTTTGGGTAATTGGGTGTATTGCTGAGGTAAGACCACTGATGTGTTAGAATTCACATCACACATGGGACACACATTTTCACCTTTTTTATCTTTCCAAATAAACATCAGGTATTTTAACGCAGGATATCTGCCACTGAATCAAATCACTGAAACAGTCTTTCTGTTGGTGGTAGATATTGTTGTAAGTAAAAATTTGCTTGCCAAGTCACTTCCATCAGCGTCACTTCCTTCTCCTCTCCTTTTCTTGAGCAGTGCTGCTATGCCATCACATTGAGACTTTCACTACCCAGAGCACGTAGGCACACACACATTTAGTTAACTTGTACCCTCCAACCCCTTCATCAGCTTCCCTCTGCCCTCCTACCCCCGCCCACCGTAACCCCCCTCAGGGCATGGCACTATACACACACAGCAGACCCCCGGCTCTTTGATGACTTCAGACAGCCTATGCAGCCCCTCTCACCATGAGCCCCCTCTACCCTCTATCACACTGCTTCTCTACCCTTCCCCTCTCCCTCCCCCAGTCCCTCCCTCTGGACCCATGAGATGCTTCAGGGGCCACAGTTGACTCAGAATATTCCATGGGCAACTTATCTGCACACAAACTTTCTTCTTCCCTGCTGAGGCAGAGCACATGCACTCCCTCACATGCGCACACATGCACACACACACACACACACACACACACACACACACACACACACACACGCACAACCTACTTGAAGCAGGCTAAAATGAATTTAAGAAAAGCTTTCTATCCAGCGCTGAGATAAAAACCTGAGTCTCTGTTACTACACACTGCATAAATACACACAAACATCTGCAGAGTATTTATTTGCAGAGAAGGAGAAACACAAATTAATTTCTTCCTGTACTTATTTGGATGTCAAAGTTATATATTTTTTGCTCTTTCTAAATGCCAGGATTAATTGTTGATGTTAGCCAGGTCTTGGGGGCTTATCCAATCCCTCATTTTCGCATCACAGCCACAGGACCCAGTGTGAAATGTGCAAATTGACCATACCAGAGTAATTGCGAGGCCATCTCTTGTGCTCTTTCCAGTAAAACTCCCACCTTCATTACCATTCATGAAATGCAGCCCTCTCCCGGGAAATGTGGAGAAATGCAAATGTTTAAGGGGTGGCGGAGGCAGTAACGGTCTGCGGGGAGACCATTGTGCCCCGCTCAGGTTGGCCATGACTCTTATTTACTGTGGCAGAGACCCGTGTCGACTCATACAGACGCACACAAGAGTGTACAGACTCATACTGCGCAGCAAATGCTCTTTTTCTCCCCCCCCCCATACACACCTATAAAATGACAAAGAGCAGGATGATACTAGGAAATTGAGTTCCGAGTGAAAGTAACAAGGGCATGGGGGATACTTCAGCATTAGGGAGAATCAATTACCGTTTAAATCTAAAGGAGAAATTGCACGTATGTGGTTTTTCGGCACAAAGATTACACAGCATGAATGATGTTAGTGAAGGTGAAACTCTCCTTGTATTAGTATTATGAATCACACTGACTGATAATGAATTTAGCAAAACAAAGCAAGTCGGTGGAGAAACTCAGAAGCAAGCCAACCTTGGAGATAAACTCAGACCAACTTTTGATAAAGTAATGAGTGCACAAGAGGCAGTACTGGACTATCAGCGAGGCTCTTGTTTCCATATCTTGCTAGACTTATTTAATGAGTGTAAATAAAGGTTTGGGCTGCCAGGTACCTAATAATGTGGTATAAAGGGAAATATTGGTTACCTTCAGTGTGCGTGTCCAACTTGTGCAGCGGTTATGACTACATGCATGCACATGGTATGCAGCCTTGCTACCCCTGTAGCCACTGGGAATGTGCTGAAGTGATACGATAAATGTTTCTTTACGGCAAGATAAACTACAGATATTCCCCCAAGACGAAAGACCTGCTGTGACAGAAAAAGGACTTTATCTCCAAAGACACACTACATGTTCGCCCACTCTCCATGCACACTGGCCAAGAGAAGAGGAGGTGGCACAGTATAGAATACAGACGTGGGGAGAGATGGTATATATAGCTATAACCAGGGTGTACAGTAAATGGTAAATTCAAAGAGCTACCTCTCCACTACAGCAGTGGATAGGATTATAGAGTTGAGCTGACAGCCAGTAAATTGGATTTTAGTCAAACTAGGGGAAAGGAGGGGGCTCTGAACACAAATTGGAGGGGTACAACACTGACAACATATGCCAAAAATGAGAAATGTGCCATTTTCACGATTGACACAGACACTGGTGTGCTCTGACAGGAGACATCCTATTTGCAAAAAGGTGATTTCATAAAACACAAGCCGAAGGAGAGCGAGAGAGTGAGATTCCATGTTTCATTCCAGTGTTAGTAGCGAGTGATAATAGTTCTCCCATGAATCGCCGAATGAGAGTGTAATAAAACCAGCTTTTATCACCTTTTGTATTTCCCCTTCAAGACACAAACATCATATTTGTACACGTTTCGATTTGATTCAAGTCACTTTTCTTCCTTCGTCTTACAAAGCCGCGTCTCTTTGTGAAGACAGCCATTTTAGCTTCCCTTGGTCTCTTTAGGTGGAGGACTACACGCTGTGTCAGAGGACAAGAGACAAGTTTTAGATTTAAAGGCACCTCCAGCACCGTGCCCCTCTTGGCTCCCTAAAAGATGCATTAGACTGAGTGTGAAATAGATAAACGAGAGGAGAGAAAATGGTTTAACTTGGTGCTAATAGTGACAATGTGTGGGCGGATGAGAGGGAGGATGATGACTGTAAACTCACATTAGGAAACATCTCCCCCTATTGGAGGGACCCACATTCAAACAGAGCCCTTTGCAGCACAGCACACATAAGAAATGATGGAAACAGATTACTGCATGATTTGGCTGCGTTGTAAACTGCCTGCACACATACACACAACGAGCATGTGTGTGACCTGGTTTAGCTGCATTATACTTGTGAGGACTAGCTCTCAACACACACACTTACACACATAACAAAGTGCCTCAGATGGAAAAACCTATTAAAATCTTTCTGTGGAAATACAGCCTGCTAGCATGGGGGTAACAAATGAGGCCCTTGAGCTTCAGTCTTCTGTCTTCAGTCTTTTAGTCCACCTCATTGACCTACTGTCTCCCTCTCTCTCTAATTTTTTCATCTTTTTTCACCCTTTCTCTCTCGCCCCTGCCTCTCTTTGTCTTTCTCTCTCTCCCCCTCTTCCTCTGTCCCCGGCTGGCTGGGCTATAAGGGGTCACATGTGACAGTGCTGAGAGTTAGCGAGTCACAGAGCAGCGCTACAAAGATAATTGCCATGTGATAAAGAGGTGATTGCCTGCTGGCACCAGGGGAGAGTAATGCCATCAGGTTGCAATAAAAAAGCAGATGTCTGACACTAAATGAATGCTGCTGGAGCCCAGGCAACTTTCTTTGCTCCCTTTCATCTCACACACTTCTCTTTTGTCCCCCTTGTTTTCTGTCCCCCTTGCCTTTTCTTCCCTCCTCCTTTCTTTTCAAGAGGAAGCAGAAAAGGTTGTGTCTGTAATGATGAAGACTCAGTTGTGCTCATTCTCCACAAGAGACATTTGCTATCTGCTGGGTAGTGCATAAATAAAGAAACGGGAATGGCTTTTAAATATAATGTCTTTGAAATTCTGAAAAAAGCGTATACATATGAAAAGTAAAATTGAACGACTTTGAATATCTCTGTCAACATAACTACTCTGCTTTCTACTCTTTATTTTATTTAATTTTTTATCAGAGCCGGTTTGTATTAACCACTGCATTCCAACATAATTACATGCTTGGGTTTCCAATTTGCCGCATTTTAATTTGGAACGAAGCATCAATGAATGCAAAAGTTGTTATCCATGACAATCTGACGGATGGCATTAAGGATTGCATTATCTAAGACATACATTGGAAGAGAGGCTAGTATTCTGGAATCGCTAGTATTCACACCCACACCATTATTATTCCACCCAAGTCTATAGCTTCTATACGGCCACAGGGCCCACAACGAATGGGCTGCAAGCTTATTATAATCAACCCTCAATGAAAGTAGCAAGCAAGGTGCAAGAAAAAACAAAAAAACATAGTGAAGGGTGTGACAGTGTATTTATTCTGTAATACCAGTCCAGTCAGACCCTTCATCCTGAAGTCCATCCCTATTCACATCCTAATAGGGGGGCAGTCGCAGCATTGCCAAAGCAAGGGATCCCCAGATCCTCAAGACCTCTTTGTTTGTTTCTGTGTCATTGCTTTTGTTTAGTTTCTTGTCCCTTGCTGTCTTTTGCAGCTATGCCCCCTTGAAGGCTCAATTCATCTTATTTGGAAAGGAATGGATGATCCCCATTTCTCACACTGAAATTATGCAAATGACAAAAGGCGTTAATAGATAGCAGTGGCAAGGCATGTGGCTAATGGATGAGATGCTGGCACTGGGCATTCTGCAGCGGGACAGCCGCTTTCAGGTTACCTGACAGGGGCACTGAGGGAAAATAATTGGCTTTTCCGTTGCAGAGTCCCCATGCAAATAGAAGCAGAGTGGCATTCTATACCTCCACTGTCTCACAACATCGTCATTAGCATTAGTGCCAGTGGCAGAGGAGTTTATACAAGTCATTCTCAGGCCATGGCCATCAGCAGCTCCCCTGACACGTAGCAGCTATGCAGTATTAAACAGATGCAGGGAAAGGGGTAAGAGGTTGGTCCAGCTGTGTTTGTATTCCTATACCACACAGGGCTGCATAACTACATAGCCTGCAAAGGATTGTCAATTCCCTAGAATCAGTGGGTTTATCTAGGGCCTAGATAAACCCACTGATTCACGAGCTGCAAAAAACATTGTACAATGATGGATTTTCTTCTGAATAAGGCATTCAGCATGTGGTTTGCAAAGGGAGATATTAAAATGAGTGCAGAAACTCAAATGGTCTCGATCGCCCATTTATGCATGTTGTGTGTGTACGTGTGTGTGTGTGTGTGTGTGTGTGTGTGTGTGTGTGTGTGTCTGTGTGAGTGCAGTGCAGGCAACAGTGCATGTGAGCATGTCCTATGCAAATGAATTAACACTGCATTTGATGGAAAATAGTTTCATCTCACTTCTCAGTAGAAATGCAGAGTGAATGAAAGGCTATTGATTTTATCTCCTTGTAGGATTGTCCAATGGGTGTAAATCGACTGCTGGAATCTGAGTCGCTAGCTACGCGTGCTTTAAAAATATAGTTTTAATGATTCAGCGTCTGGATTCAGTGAAAAACAGAGTGCAGCTCTGCGTACCAAAAAACACAATGTTGTTTGGCAAAGGTATATACTTTTCTGTGGCAAGAACTGTGGTCACTTAATGAAGTTCCAACCCTCAATGTATTCTGTTTGCAAAATGCTAACATTTGGCAAAACTAGCCCAAAAACAGGCCTAGTAGTTTACAAATGAATTATTAAACAAAGCAAATTCTGGACTCTTAGTTAGTTAGTAGCAATCATCACAAATACATCAGAAAAATTAAAGATGAGTCCAGGAAGACAGAGAGAGAGAGAGAAACAGAAGAGTGTGAGACATCTATAGCATTTCTATTCAGCCACTTCCACTACCAATATGTCTTGTATTGGGAAGTTTGACAATTGTAAAGAAAAAGCATTGCAACTCTTCTGCAAACTTTTCCTTTTCCCTGAGCACAGAGATAATGTGCACATGTCAATGCCTTGATTTGTATGAGCCCAACAGACAGCTATTAAATCGTTTCTGCAGCTGGTGACAGGCCTCCTGCTGGGAGGATAGACAGATTCACTAAACATAGGTTGACAGGCTTCTTTTTTCTTCCCTTTCTTTTATTCCACTCTACATTCTCTGTACTTCCCATGCACTATCCATCCATCAACCTCAACATACATCCCTCCCTCTGTTCTACCCATGCTATGTTTCTCGCTCTCTCGCTCCCCCTCTCTCGTCTTTGTCTGACTCCTTCTCAACTTACTATATTTTCTATTACCATCTGTCCTCCCCTCACCTCTCTCGCACTCCGTTCTCCTTCCTGCTCTCTCACACACACCATCCAACCCTCCTTCCCTCCACCCATCTCTCGGTGTCCCTCTTCTTTAGCTCATGCAGCAGCAGGCAGCCATCATGGCGGCAAGTCACGGAGGTTACCTCACGCCTAGCGTGGCTTTCCCCGCCACACAGATCCACCAGATGGGGGCGCTCAACATCAACAGCCTCCCACCCACTCCCATGACCCCGGTGTCGGGTGAGTTTCATCAAGCCCTGGGTGAGCACTTGGTTTCATTCCCTTTCCTCTTGTGTGTGTGTGTGTGTTTGTGGATTGAGGGTGGGTTAGTGATGCAACGCGTAGGCTATCTCATATGCCTGTGCTAATGTCCTTATGTGCTAATGTGTGTAGGTTTTGTGTGGTGTGTATTTGTACATGCCACTGAGGTTGTTCATCATTTCTGTATGAAAAATGAATAAGTGTGTGTGTGTGTGCTCAAAGTGTGAGAATAAAAAAACTATAGATGCAGCAAGGCCACGAGAAAGGTCCCTGCTTACTGGTAATCCTAAATTATTCCACTGGAGAGACTAGGTTCAATGAGATTTGCATGTTTATGTTGTTTGTCAATGCTGAAAATATTTGGGATAGTAGCAGCAGAATAAGGAATATCAATAAGTAAGTTTACAGATAAGGCACTAATTTCCCTGTAGTATTTTGACCTTGTGCTTTGAAGCACTTGTGCATGATCTGCATGCAGTTGGTTTTGTTTTCCATAACAAACACCTCCTATGCAGATACATTACAGAGGAAAGGGAAGGACTTTGAAATACCTACCCACTGCATAACATTTGCTTATTCAGCAGTGCTTGGTTTTCCTTGAGACAGAGGAAACTTCAAGATTCTCCACTCAACAAAAGCATGAGCTGAAATAAATAATACAGTATCCAAGTCTTTGTTGTGCTCCGCTTACCTACTTTGTCAACACTGCAGTATTGAGTTTTTAAGGTGATGACTTTGGTAACTTTAAACCAATCAGTGTGAGAGAGCGACTGGGAACCGCCACCATTGCAACAAGGCCTATTTTAGATTTTCTTTATAGCCAACATAGGAATCCAGCTTCTTACTACAAACTCACTGCACTATATCAAATTCTGTCTGCACTGTGGTTTCTGTGGGGAAGGAAAATATTTTCTTAAGTTGGTATTCTCTTCACTTCTTCACCCACAACCACAAAGTAAGGACCGTGTTATTATGTCATTTTGATTCTGTTTTACTTAATTCACAACAGTCAGTTGAATTCAAATAAACAGGACAGGCAGCAGACCAGGTGTGGGAATCAATGCTACAGCACCTTTTAGTCACGCATGTCTCCACCTCAAGCGAAATGCTCGAATGTATGAGATGATGAAAGATGCCAGTTGACATACATTGCTGTACGTGTACAGTATATCTGCAATAATTTATATCATCCTGCAATACATCTAGTGAGAAGATCCATTTGTCAAATATTCACGGTGATGTTTTCAGTGCAAAGTGTGCACTTTTGGGTGAGCATAATCAATCAGAGACAGTGATTAAAAGTGGAGCTCAGTCTTGCTGAGAAGCCTTTTATTTTGACGGGTAAAGCACTGATAGTATGGCAATTCAGAAGATCTTTGTGTACTGCATGCATACCTGTATTTTGCAACACAATAGTGCTGATGAAAGATAGTGCAACTGTATTGCAAAGATCTCCCTCTCTCTTTCTCTGTGGGTGTGTTTGTATTAGAGGCTTTGTCCTCCAGTCTGGTTGTAATGCTTGTGCTGTTTGTATATCTCTTTTGAACAGTAGCATCTCGGAAGCCAAAATCAACACCTTACTTTCTATATAAGGAAATATTCCTGTATTTTGTTAGCTATTCTGTAAGAGCTTAACACTACTACAAAATTACCCCCATACAGAAGTATAGGAACAATTGGGGTAATTTTGTATTAGCCAGGAGCTAACAACTTAGCTTAGGCAAAAGAAAACACGTTGGTGCTCCTGCCATAGAGACAGAGAGAGAGAAAGGAAGCGAAGTGAGTGCCTAAGTCTGTGAATCAAGTGTGTGAATTGGTGGAATTTATCTGCTTTCGGACACTTCTGTGTAAGCTACAGTTGACTGATTACCTTTGATTATTGAATGTAATAGATTATTAATCCTTGAGAGAAAGCATGGCTTTCATGAATTTTCAAGGACTACTATAAATATGAAATCTTTTATTTCCCATTTCTTCATTCATTAAGTGTGGATGTTCAGGAGTGGTAGTCTAGCTTGCCGCTTTGGTATACACAGCTATTTTCTCTCTCCCTTTTTACACTTGTGGCTATGATTTATTTAGAGTTCATTGAAGGAATACATAACATTACTGGCAATGCTGTCTGTATAAGTAGGCCAAGAGACTCTGATACTACTGAGAGACTGTAGGATGTCTGCCACAAGTCAGTGGAATAATTCATTGTAATTTCTAAATCTGTTTTTAGGGTCTGGGAGCAGAGTGCTTCTCTGCTTCGACAGAGCTGTAATTTATGCATTAAGTTGTCTCATCAAGCAAATTAGAGCCAAAACAGATCTATGAATTCTGACATTTGGCAGCTGTGTCAAATGTGCAAAAGCATAAAAGGTAGAAAGGTTAATGTCCCCTTTCCTTCCAAAATGAGAGCAACTGCCAATTGATGGCTAAACTACTGCCTTTCTGAATGACACAAACTGTGCTGCATTAACATAAAGCTCCAATAGTATCCTAATAGATGAAAAACCCTGCCTGATCTTGAGGTAAATGTGTGACATTAATCTTTTATTTAAATGATCATTATAACCTCTGCAACTTAAAAAAAATGTGTTTGTGACAGCAAGCCAGAGTACAAAGAGGCTCAGAGGTTAAGGGTGTAACTCTGAAAACAATGAGACATCCAATTGATCAACAGATGCAAAGCATTTAAGCTTGATGGTGCATAAGCCGTTTGCCAGATGGTTCAGCTGATTAGAGCATGTATCCTTACAATGATGCATGATGATGCTTTTTGAAAATAATGTTCGCCAGGTGCCGCTCCCTGAGCACTGCAGAAGAAATAAAAGTTAAACAAAACAAGGGAGACAGAGGCAGAGCTGGAGTAAAAGGAAGGGAGAGAGAGGGAGATAAAGAGGGTGAGGGAGGAGAGGAAGGGAGACATGGAGAGAGATGCGGATCCTGCTGGGTATGTGTGGTGAAGAACACATAGTGTCAAGGATGCTTTGTTAGGATGTGAGAAGTGTGTAATCAAAGTCATTTTGATGTTCTGTTGCATGGTGCTGCTCCACACTGAAGATGTACATTCACAAGTACATATTACATGAAACATACTGCAGATGCTCCACAGCCAGAGGCAACCCACTCGCAGGCAGGCTGGATATGCCACAACACCCCTGCTGGATTTGAGCGTGGTTACACCATTGATGCAGAACACTTCCATGGTGACAAACACCATGAAACTAATGAACTGTTTGACACAGCGATCTTTCTCAATATGTGCACCTGTCCTCCACGACACATCATACATGTTACGCATACATTTTAGATTTAATGGCCAATTCTTATACAAACGCTTATACAAATGCTAAGGGCAGATAAGGTTAGAAGTTAACTTACCAAAATATAAAAAAAACAGTGACTTAGCTGGTGAGAATGAATGAGCATCCCAAAGATTTACTGTTATAAGTGACATATCATATCCAAGCTTTTTGTGACAGAAGGGACTATAGATTCTTCAGAGGCAGATGAAACAGTTGGCGAAATTAACACCTGTGTGTCTTAATTGGTGGTTTGAGCTCCAGCATCTCAATTTGTAAAATTGCATTCTATGTAGTTGCTTTCTTTTAAGATTTTAATCTTCCAAAATATACTTTTACAATCATTTTATCTTCAAGGGTAAAGAGATCAATTTAGAAAAAAAGCATTTGTCCGTCACTTACAAATGTTCCCGGTTTCAGTTTAAATCAAACCTACTGCATCAGGATAAAAACAAATCCCAGGAGCAAAATGTATCCCTGTTTCTGGTGTGTACAAGCCACACAGCCACAGCTCTCGGTCAGACCAAGTCTTATTTATGTAACACATTACTCACGGAGGCTGTTCCATGTTTGACCAATAGTTTGGAAAAAGCTTTTATTCAAAAAGGTATAGTTTCACTGTGGATGGGCGAGCAGTTCAGTGCCTATGTTGGAGAGAACAGAGTTTGGTGGTCCAGTGGTTGGTGTGCATCTCGTACAAGATCTTAACACCAGGGAAAATGGGGAGAGACCTTGTCTACGCTAATCATTTTTAGGGTTTTCTTCTATTATTAAGCTGGCCAAGGTGATTACTGTGGGTGGAGCACACTACAAGACACTGCAGACTGCTTTAGAGATTGTGGCTTGACTCTTCATCTTCAGTTTAGGTGCAATTCTCCTCAAAGCTTCCATTTCCTGATCTGTTCTGATGGGGATGGTGATTAGGCTTTTGACTGACAGGCTGAGCTCTTTAGTGGATGCTAGCCATTAATCACTTCAAGTTTTTTCCCAGAATCCTTTTCCTCAAGAACCTTATGAACTGTATTTTAGTGGTTCAAATATGTTTATATTTGCTTCCCCAAGTATTTATTAATTCATTTGTTGAGGCCAGCTTCCACTTCAGGCACTTTAGAGACATTGCATGGCTGTATACAGTTATGTCATTAGCATACAGGCGCATTCTGGCAAACATTAACTATCTTCAGTGGAGATGGCAAACAGGAGGAAGATTTAAGCAGAAATCTAAGTAAAAAAACATTTAATTTGTTTAATTTAAACATAATAATTTCTTATTTATCTGCTAATCTGCTTCATCCGTACTGTGTAGGTGTGATTTGATTGACAGTGGCCTGCCAACTAACCAACCATCATCAGATTTTGATGGCGCAAAGTCATGTGTTCATGTAGTAAGAAGCTAGTTAAGAGAATAGGTTATCAGGGCCTTTAGGTAGAAGGACTCCATAAATCCTACAAGCAGTTGTGGATGACATTATTGATAAGAATCACACTTTATCTAACACAGAGCAAACCATGCCTCAATCACATTTAAAACTGTATTTTGATGTGCAGTTAAATATGTACTGAAGAACATTCATCTGAAGGTGCATTCACGTTTTATTTGTTTCACAAATATTTATTAGTAACCTAAAGGGCAGTATTCAAAGTCACATCATTGTTCTTGGTATACCAACTGGCCTTTGAGAAAGGCGCTCTTCCCATATTCAGATTTATTATTCACACTTTAAGGACCAGACAGACATTTTTCTCTTTGAGTCTAAATGCATCACATTTTAAATCAGTTAGATGAAAGCATCTGTTTTGAGTGCTTATTGCTTGCTCCAGCAAAAGACAGTCCTTGTGCTGGTAATGACTGCACTCTGATGGGTATAGCATTCCTCGTTGATTTGAATCTATAATTAGCATAATAAATACTTCTGCTGCATGTGAAGACTTCTTCATGAAGCAATCATTGCAAGGAGCAAATCAACAGTCTTCTCCTCTAAGAAACAGCCTGCAAGAACATGAATTATGAATTATGTGTCCATAACATGAATATATGTGACATTCACATGTGCACACTGTTCAGCAGTGCAAACTTCTTTCTTGCAGTAATAAGAGTGGAGAAGAGATAGTTCAGAGCTAGCTGTATAGAATATGTATTATGCTGTCCCATAGCTTCGTATTCCCCCATGCACAAGTGGGGAACAACATGTCATTATTACAAGCCAATACACACAGCACACACTGACAACCATGTGTATCGGCACTCTTGTGTGTGCATTGTAAATAGGTTATGAATACAATTTCACACAATGGAAGAACTATATGTCCACAGAGGTGTAAAATGAAAATGTCTTGTTATTTTCTACTTCCAGATAGTAGGAAATGCTGAGGAGAACATTCTCAGGGTCTGCTCATGTTGGATATTGGGCCATTGTGACAGTGAGGATGTAATCATTGTTTTATTGGTCATGGTGTTGCTTATAGTATGTTCCTTGTATCATAACCCCATTGTGTGATCCAATACATTTATAATTTATAACCCATACTGTAGTATTTTTACCATTTAGTTAGTTGTCGTGGATAAATGTTTCCTCGATTTGCCTCACTACAAAATCAATGCTGTGACATTTCCAGCATGATAACCTGACTGGACTCGGTGGCCCCATTCGGTTACTTCTGTCATATGTTCTCTTTTACAACAGATGTCATGCCCAACTGCTGACACTAGAGCGTATGTAATTGCATGAAAGGGGTCCACACTACCAACCTACTACCACCACTGCTACTCTTTTCATAGCTACAACTGTTACACATGCACAGACGTGGGCTCCCGCAGCACTGCTAAGCCTTGGAAAATGAATTTGCCTGATGATGGAGAGGGTGCATTATCTGGCGGTACAGTAGAGTGCGTGTGGCCTGAGCAGACTAGCTGTCTCTAGGCCTCAGAATAAGAGCGGCGGTCTCCTGGGTCCTGGTAGGAGAATGGGCTGAAGCTGCAGTCTAATTCATCACAGCTCCGCAGGAAACAAGCAATCGTGGGGAGGCTTAAAAAAAAAAGGAAACCAGTGCAAAAGACACAACAGCTCTCACTGGACCTGAGAAATTCCCCTGGTCACTGCAGTTGCCTGTCAGACTCCTCATGACTTAAATGCTGAGGCAGATAGAGGAGAGAAAGATGGAAAGAAGAGGAGAGGAAAAATTGCAGGTATAGAAGAAGAAAAGCATATAGATATGGAGGTGATATTACTCAGTGGTGGAAGGTTCCAGCGTGTGATGTACAGCATATTTACTGTGGTATTAGCATAAATATCAGCGCATGTTATGTGTATACTGTTTGTTTACCCTATCTGTACCACCTCTCACAGGGGGTTCTTTACTCAGGCACCAGATTGTGAGGAAATGGCATGCTGGAGGGTTTCCGTGACAACCTGGGCTTTCTGTCCAATCATAGCGAGAGTTTCCAGATTGAGAGGTGGTCCTCAGGGGAGCTGTACTTCAACGAGCTTGGATGCTTTGCCACGGAGCAGCCCTTTTAGAGAGACCATCACACAGTGAGATTCTGCTCAAAATGGGTACTTTGATGTTCCTGGCATAATTGGAAACACTTTCCAAAGGAGGGTCTTTTTAAAATGCATTGAATGAGAGAGGACAGGGAGCATCCAATTTCAATTCCACTCATGAACCATCCTGCAGCTGCCTTTCAGGCATGTACCATATATGTTATGACCCACCCATTTGTCAAACTGCCAACTGTTGTCATTTTGTCCTTTTTTTATGATGTAAAAAAGTAAGAGGCATCTTTGTGTTTTTGCTACCTGCTCGTTCAAGCAAATCTCCCTCAGCAATCTCCTTCTTTTTAGTCCAGATCTTTTTCTTTTTTTCTTCTCTCTCTCAGAAGTTGCTTAGTGGTTTCATCATCTTGAGCAGTAGGAGCCAGCAGGGTATCGCACAAACACTACGGACAGGCTCATTTTTCACAGGTTGACTTCCCAGCTATTCTGCAAGATGTGACACGACAAACGGGGGATATGTGACAGACTCACGTCGCACCCGTGTCCTTGCATTAGAGAGGAGATGCAGTGTAGCTTAGTGGTCCCGAGCTTTATGTGTTTGGATATGTGTATGTGTGTAGATCTGCTTGTGCTGGGGCGGCTGTGGCGCAGGAGGTCGGGCAGGTTCATCAATTGTAGGGTTGGCGGATTGATCCCCGGCTCTTCCTGTCAAAGTGTCCTTGAGCAAGACACTGAACCCCCAGTTACTCCTGGTTTGGAAGTTGCTTTTGGATAAAAGTGTCTGCATAATGTAATGTACTACTGTTTACTTTCTGTATATAATAAAAAAGCATATCTATGTGTTTGGTGGTATTCTAGCTTTTTCAGCTCGAGACCCAAAAGAGAAAATTGGATTCTCCCCAGGACCCAATCTTGGAAAATACATCATAAATTGCCATAACATCTAAATTTAATACAAACCTAACACACACATTAGCCAACTGACTATGGTTGCCAACACTGGGTTCCTGGCTGGAGTGAGATTTTGATGCCATGGCCCATGGGCTTATTCATGCATATATGCACTTGCACTTTATCACGTGCACATATGGACTCAATTTACCATCAGGGTTTAAAAAGGTATGGACCTTAGAGATGTGGCAGAGAGTGGGACCGTATATTGTACAATTTAAGAATAAGCCTGACTACGCCACCCTGGGAAATACTCACAATTTCACAATATTAGACACACTAACCCTAAAAAGGGAACACAGGTTAATTTACTCATGAAAGTCAAAGACATGTTGTTTCCAATATCAAAAGTATACCGTTTTATTGAACGTCCACAAGTAGCAAGAACCAGAAATAAAAGAAACTGAAGAACAGGGACCTATCCTACTCCAGACACATTAGGGACATGCACATGAATCAATCACGGCTAGCAAGATAATGTCAGCAATTGCAGCTAACACTCAATGTTACCTCAGTCAGAGAGCTCAAGCCCATTCAGGTCCCAGTTCATGGGAAGGGGTAGGGGGTAAACAGCCCCTCACACAGCATCTCATCGGAACATACCAGCGTTGCAAAAACTTTGGGAAATGCTGCTGTAGAGCTATGTGAATAGAGTGCTCGTGATCCAGTAACAGTAAACTTTTTGCCCAGCAGGCCTGAGCTCTCCACCAGCCAATATCACCACCTCCGCTGTGCCCAGCATCGTCACGCCCATCGTCAACGGATTCACCGGCATCCCTCATCAGCCCAACGGACACCCTGCTGTGGAGACTGTGTACACCAACGGCCTGACACCCTACTCCACCCAGAGCCCTTCAGCTGCTGACACCCTCCAGCAAGCCTTCACTGGAGTACAGCAATACACAGGTGTGAGACAGCAATGCTTTGCTGTATTCCTGAGATTTTACAATCTGTCATTTAAGGCTAAATACTGTATGAGTGTGAGGCTGTGTGTATTCAGATAGTGTAGGACAGTGCCTTAGAACATAACATCAGAGAGCCTTTGATTACACATGTTATGCTTGTGTGATCGACCTTAAGCATCCTTGACATCATTCTCTGTGGGATCCCTGTTTTTACACTCCTCTCTCTCGTACTCTTTCTCCCTCCTTTTTTCCCCCGCTCTCTTGCTACCTCTCTGCAGCGATCTACCCAGCCACCACGCTGACTCCCATTGGCCAGACACTGCCCCAACCACCCCAGGTCATCCAGCAGCAGCAGAGAGAAGGTGAGGGTGAGAGAACATTATTACTTTTACACTTCACACATCTCATCCCATGTAATAGACATATAAAGAAGATGAGCACGAGAGACCAATATTACTTTAGCACTGTGCACACTTCATTCTGTGTAATACATATATAAAGAATGTGAGGGTGAGAGAAGAATATTGCTTTAACACTGTACACATCTCATTCTCTGTAATAGATAAATAGAGTGGAACGGCTGAGAGAACATCTCATCTTAGATAATAGATATATAAAGCATGAGGATGACAGACCAATGTTAATACAACTATATCATATTACACATCTTGAAAATAGGTTATATATTGTCTACATAGGCCCCTGCTATCTTTCATGGGTAATAATTAAAGTTTGTGTAGTAAAATCCCTAAATGTGAGAATAGTGGCACTGCAACCAACAATGGAAGAAATACAATTAATTAAAATATAGAAAAAAGGGTTACATAAAAATTGTGGCAGCTTACTTGAAGATAAAGTGCAATGTGATGATTTCCACTTACACCAACTGCACGTTTACACAATAATAATGAATTCAGGTTGCATTGAAGTATATGTGTAATTTCCCACAAATCAGTAACAGCAGTTAATAGCAGAGTAAGTTCAGAAGCACAAAAGAAAATGGGGAGAGAATTAAAATGAGAAGCAAAAGGCAGCAGCCAGAGAATCAGAAGTTCCATGAGAAAAATACATCAGCCAGAACCTCATTACAGGTCACCCTTTGGACCTGTGAAGCCACCGTTGGGTGGTAGAAAGAATGGACACAATTCTATGTATTATACTTTTGCAGCACATTGCTCACACTACAGATTGTTGCTAGTTGGAGAATGTAATCTATCATCTCGATTTAGTCCTTAGTATTCACATTCAATCTGAAAAATTGCTTAGATGTAAATAGACATTTTAAATACACTCTCAATATCTATACAGTGCCAGCAAATCAAAGCAAAAACGTTGTTTTGATTTAGTTTCTGTGTGTTTAAGAACAGTTATGTTTACTGATAATGTCACAGACAATCTCTCTCTACTTATCTTAATTTAGTTGACATGCAAGACTGCATAGATCAAAATGACAAATTCTCAGCTGCATCTCTCTCTCTCTGTGTGTATGCAGGTCCAGAGGGTTGTAACCTGTTCATCTACCACCTGCCACAGGAGTTTGGGGACAATGAGCTCATGCAGATGTTTCTGCCTTTTGGCACCGTCATCTCCTCTAAGGTCTTCATGGACCGGGCAACCAACCAGAGCAAGTGCTTTGGTGAGTTACTCACTGCAATTCACATACAGCTACCAAGTCCATGACACACAATTACCTTTGATAAGGGTAAAGGTATGTTGTTGTTTTTTTCAGTAATTTTTTTTAGCCAAGATACATTAATTGTAGGTCTGGATTCACAGACCTCGATTATGATTTGTAAAGAAGAACAAAGCAATACAGAGGGGAAATTATCTCACTACTTATTTGAGTAAATACATTCAGGGGAAATGTATGATGGATCCTTTTAGGAGTTGGACACACAGCAATGTGCTCTTGCACAAACATTTTTAGTTTTTACAGTCTGATTTTCATTTGTGGGTGTTGTGTAAAACCTCACAGCTAAGGCGTGAAGCTTCATAGTGTAAGTTACATTTTCACAATAATGGAGGTTTTTGCTTTCATACTGCACACCAAACAATAGACAATTAAAGTCTATTTTAGTTGCTGTGGATTTTGATGATGTTTGACAGCACCCAAAGACAGAGGACTGAATGAGCGTACCCCTGACTGACTGACTGACCTGGATTTGCATCTTGATGACTGTTGTGTTTTGGCATCAGTGCTGTAGAAACAGAAAAGTGCTGAATACATTGTAGCCAAACTAGCCATGATGCAGTCGATCAGAGCCCATGTCCTTGTTTCTGTTTGGCAGCTGCGTGACCTGAAATCCTTGAGGTGCTGTATCAGCATCCACATCACCGTTCTGTAACCCCAATATCTGTCAATACCCGCGCTGCTGGGGCTGATTCACACACCTCCACTCCTCCCATCCCATTTAGCTCCGTCAGCCTACACACACCAACAAGCCCCAGGGCTTATACAAACTTTGCGGAGGCAGACAGGGTTGGCGGGTGGGGGCTGGATGGGGAGGAAGGCAAAGGACAATTATGGATCAGCATTTGTTTTCACTTCAGGGAACCGCAGAACCCTGGGCAAAATTGATCGCCAGTCCCGTCTCCCTGGGGGTCTTAATAACATATAAATTCATGAAAGACGAGCTATTTGCAGTATTGACTTATACACTATGCATTTACAACATAATGTTAGGCCTGGGGAAGGAGGGAGCACACTGGTGTAATTAATCTAGAAAGGAGAAAGAGGGGATAAACTTAGATTGATGGTGTGCAAAAGACAGAGAGAAAGAGAGAAAGAACACTTGTAATGTGTGACAGGACTGAGCGGAGGGCTTAGAGCTCTAAGCCTGCATCTCCTCTCCATCTCATCTCCACTCCCAGCCCGAATGTGTTAACCTGATGGTGGGTTAGGAGGTCACCTCCTTTCCCTGCCTCTATACTTTCTTCAGATTCGCATTCAGCCCTCCTCCGCGCTGCCCAGCCTTCGCCCTAATGGGCCGACCCAGAGCCAAGCAGGCCAGGCAGACATCTCTCCCAGGTGGCTGTGGACGTGGAGAGGCTCCTGCTGTTTTTCATGGGTCATCGACTGTTCCTAATGACACCACAGACACAGGGGAGCGCATCAAGCGGAGACACACTCCACTGCAGTTTCTGGTCACTGAATCTTCAAGGCTTTATTTTTACACATGATGAAAACAGGATGTTCAGCATAGGTTTAAGGAGGGGTGTTTCTTGGGGAAATGCACGGGGGATGGTGGTGGTGTGGGGGTGGTTGTGTCTGCGGCAGACTTGTCTCCTCATGATGAACTATGTTTGCTCTTGTGGTCGAACTACTTTGCAATGTGACTTGTGCTCATTCATTTGAGTATTTTTGGGGCTTTCTAGGGGTGTCAGAAAGCTATGCTGAAAAGGATATTATCAAGTTAAAAACTGAGAATTTTTACATGGATGACCTGAATATGATGGTATTCAGTATTCTCAAAGAAGGATTCACTACTACTAAATATTGATAAATTCATTTTTGTTACTATTTTTCCATTACAAAAATAACAATTCATATGGGATTAATTATTTATTACGTTTTTTTATATTAAATATAATTATTTAAACCCTCCAAAATCAGCCTTCTTAAAATATCTTACTCTCTGACATGCCTCTCTGAAGGATCACAGAACAGCTTGATATTACATCTCCTCCAGACAAAAAACTGTCAACCTCGAGACAACATCGCAACAGTGATGGCTTATGACAGTAACACCCCCATACTTGTTGCATCTGGAGTCCCACACACACGTTGTAAAAGTTGATTAGAGGTTGTGCAACAAGAAGCACCAGTTCAACATCCAATTCTAACCCACTGGTGTGCACTGTGGACTTATTCAACCCTGGAGAAAAAATATGTATTTTTTGTTTTAAATCAACTTTCTATTATACTGTCACAGGCACTAGGGAGCCCAAAGGTGCTACCTGCCTCAACAACGCCATCTAGACTCCTTTTGGAGTTAAACAGGCCAAGCTGTGAAGATATTTGTTTATATCTTTTTTTCCTGCAACTTTTTTCTGACTGCCAGTTGAGTCATTTGCAGTAGATATCATCGCTAAATATTGACTTAAATACTTATTTTAAAGCTTGTGTTAACGCACTCGTAATTATCTTAATTCTCAACAGGGCTAATGAACGTGTACTTTTTTTTATAGGATTTGTGAGCTTCGACAACCCTGCTAGTGCACAGGCAGCTATTCAAGCCATGAATGGCTTTCAGATTGGGATGAAGAGGTTGAAAGTCCAGCTAAAGAGACCGAAGGATGCCAGCCGCCCTTACTGACACAGCCTACCCTCAGTATTCATTGCAGCAGCACAGGTGAGTCCGCAATGAGTCAAACCCCCGTCAACAGTTTTAAGATTTGGATCCTCTAAATTGTTTCTGCTGAAGCTGAAGATTTAACTCTGGTTTAACGAGTGTCAGTTTACTTTTCCTGCCATGTTGATGGCTAAACATTATCCTCCTTACTTCTGGAAATGTGCTGAACTTATAGTTTTCTTATCTATCTGACAGATAAATATTGAATCCTTTATGTTTAGTGAATATAAGTTAAATATTTTAATATTTCTACAGTTTTAGTATCTGCAGAAATGTAGAAATTATAAAGGTTGATTTCATATGCAGCACAGAAAGAGTATTAATTATGGGAAAAGGCTGTCATCATCGTGATTGACAAAGATTGATTGGTGTGCCAGTGTGGGTTAGCTCTCTCCAGACCATTACACTGATATAATAGAGCCATATTGAACTATCCAAAGTTTAAAGAAATGGATCTTTGAAATGACAGTTTAATGAGCAGTAAGTTCTGAAATTGCCTTTTTCTTTTTCTACTTTTCAGGTTTAGAGGACACATGAAGATATATCGGAGGAGTTCGACTTTTTTTCTTTGAAAGCAAAATATGTTTTTAAAAAATCAACACATAAGGAATTTTTGAAGACATATCAGCATTTACGTATGAAGATATAGGTTACGGCAGAAAAAGGAGATGCGAAAGAGGAGGAGGCGCTTCACCGGGGGACTTAACAGTAACAGATGGCACAGTGCAAGAAAGACGAGAAGAAAAAAAAACTGAAAAAAGATGTGATGAGACTGAACAACAGAACTTTTTCTTGTTGAGACTTGAATTGTTAATTAAGCAACAAACTAACAAACAAAAAAGCAGCAACAACAAATAGATTTATATATACATATTATATACACATATATATAAGGAAAGAGGCGCTTGTGGCTTTTACTGTACTGGACAAATGAGGGTTAAACTTGAAGATCAAGAAAAACTGTGGAAAAAAGAAGCTATTCTATACATCCACTGACAGACTTTCTTTCTCTTTCCCTCTTTCTCTTATTCTCTCACCGTCTCTCTCAGCAAGCGCAGAACTATGACTCTTGGAGGTCACTGAGGTTTCCATTAGCAACAGTAGAACTGCAAATCTTTCACCCCTAAGGGACCAAAGGACCAAACATTTTTATTGTTCTGAACAGTAATATATAGTATTAATGATACTAATACTACAAACTACTAATAATAATATTACAAGTTAAACTTAAGAAGAAATACTAGCTTCAGGTTGAAAAAAAAAAGAGGAAAGGGGTTTTGGTTTCTTTTCCTTTTACATTTATAGCTTCTGGGTTTGAGGATATTAAAACAAAAGATTTAAAAAATGTATAAAAAAATAAAGCTATACTATTTTAGTGGCGTAGAATATGTGGGTTAGACATTGATTCGGGCATGTTCAGATATTGTTTTTTGCCACTCATTGCTTCATCTGCATCACAGCATTTCATCTCGGAGTTGTGATCTGTCTGTGTCTTATTGTGTCGGTAAAAGAAAAAAAAGTCCTGTAGTGCCAAAAGTGACACAATAACTGCCTCTTAAACCAAACACTACTCATCTACAGAGTATTTAGCCATGTTATGCTGTCTTGGGTTCTTGTCAGCACATTGCAATTCCATAATTGAAGCAGGAGTAATTCCATGTCATCATTAAAGCCTTGATATTACAGATAATCTGACCATAAAGCACTGTGGTAAAAGTACCACCCGGCTGCGCTGGATACGCAGCAGTAAAACAGCACAGCATCAGTAACTGCTTAATAAAATATACAAATGAGCCTGACAGCAGTTGTAAAAATTTCCATCGGCGTGTCACAGTGGTCCCTGCTGGGTCGTGCCCTCTCCCGCTGCCAAGCTCCTGCAGCTGCTCTCAGCAGGCGAGAAGCAGACTCCCCTCCTCTTTCTCCTCCCCTCACCTCCAAGTGCCAGCATATCTCTCTCTTAATAGGGACCATCAGTTCACAGGGGCCAAGAGCTAAACCACAGCATAATTAGGATAATGATAATATTGATCAGATAGGGAGCAGCACCGCAGTGCAAGAGATGCGCAATCATTTACACATTGGCATTTTGAATGAATTGACTGAGTGACAGAGTGCATTTTTCATCTCAGTGGTTGGATGGGAGTCTTTTCTCCCCCTCACTACTACCCGCAGTGTCAGAGGGGACCCCGAATCTGACGGAGGCAGCATGTCCTGAGGGACACTTGGAAGGCACTTAAATGTACGTCATTATCGCAAAGCAGCAAAAAGGTTCAAGGGTTTACATGGCTGTGACAGGATCTGTACATAGCGTTTAGAGTAGGTTGTACAAGTTCTTCAGTGAAGAGCAGCTGTATATTTTTTTTCCAAAGGGTATAATAGCACAGTAAGAGCTTGTACACGGTGAGGAACAACCTGGCATTACCAGCCTTAGGAGGTCAAATTAAGAGCAAAATGATCCATCAATTAGACAGCAGCAGGCCTGTAAGTGTAGCTGCTACAGCTGCTGCTGCTTCAACAAGACGACAGCTTACCATTAGCGCCGGTCACACACGGCTCCTATACAGTGTGGTCACGACACATCACGCGGTATCAGATATGATTAATTAACTAAACTAGCATCATTAGCGGTGATGCTTTTGCAAAGAAACACACGCACAGCGCATCCGAAATGAAATCTGTTTTTCATGAGTTGTTTGCTTTTTACTGATTCGCCTATTTTAATCCATTTCACTCTCAACTAACATCCAATCAGTTGTCTTTTAATTTGAATTTCTTTTCCCAACATGCCATTTATTGACTCAGTTTGCTCTGAAGCAGCTTTCTCCTCAGGACTCTGTGAGATTTCAGCACTCTGATCATCGCTTTAAACTTTAGACATCAGTGCTTCAGTCGTGGAATCACAATGCTGTCTCTAAGGCCCCATCCACACATGTAGCATCTTCACTGAACAGTACTACTATACATCTGTAGTCTGGTACAACAAATTTCTTTCTTTTTTTTTTTACTTTGGCCTGGGCGCTGTATTTGTATGATGCTTCACAGGATCAGTCTTATTAGGAAGGCGGTGTTTAATATCCAGGAGGTCGTTAAATGCTGCCCTCATTCACTGTATATTGTTCTGTTGCAGGCAATACTTAGATATAGTTGAAAAAATGCTTTTTCTCATCATGAATTGCCAAATTATGCAAACATATCCACTGCATTTCCTCATCGGACTTTAAATATGTGCCAGATTCCTTGAAAATTCAAGATAGTTTCTTATAAATGTGTTCATTGTCAGGATATATTGATTAGGAAAAAAGAAACATTTGATTTAGTAATGTAGTATAACATGTGTGTGTGTGTGGGGGGGGGGCTCAATGCAGACTGTAATGATATAAAATAGGGTTTTCCAGTGAAAAGGTTTGATTTCATATATGTTTGCCAAAAGAAAGCTTCTTCTCCCCCTAGTCAGTTACTGTTAGTTTCCTATCGCCTGTCAGGGCCCAGCAGCTTTAGGAAGCTGTGATATATTCCCTCCTTTCCTGGGGCCATACAGGGCCTTATAAACCCACTCAAAAATCTTTTCTTATGGGATTTTAACTGGAGAGTTTTTTAAATTATTAAAATCAAATTAAATTTGGCCTTCACAACAGCTTGGGTAATGCAAATTAAAGATGCCAGCTGTGGCTGAAATGTAATGAGTTTGAAAAGATGTTGAGTTAATTTCATTCTGCCAAGAAGAAAAATGAAATTTGATCGAATGCAATTAAAACAGTGAAGGTTTGTGGATGAAGACAGTTTGCATCTAGTGCATAAGCTTGAATATACTGTACATATCTACTATGAAATTCAGAAATGGGAAAGGAAAGTAGTGAAATGACTAAAACCCAAGAAATTAATTGAGTTTAACAATTTTAAATTACCAGTACTGACTGCAAATCCTCTAAAAAGACAGGAAAAAGCAGCACTGATACCAATAGTGTTATAATTAAGCTGCATGTGGTAAAAAAAAGTTTATCTTCTACATTGTTTGTACTTTTGCATCCTTTTTTTTATATTTGTCATCCTATCATGGTGCCCTTTCAATCTCTGAGCATGCTCAATGGGGGCTGGGAGGGTTAAAGATTATGATTATGGTACTACTCGTATTAACAATATGATTCTTTAACTATGGTTTGAATGCTAAGGATAGTAGCTTATTATAAATATGAAATATGTATATTATGGAAAATCAGCACAGGACCTTTCTTTGGGTACATATAGGTTAGGGATTGAAATAGGGGAGGGGTTGGGGGGCTCGCTTTATGAAGATGTTAACTTTCTGGTTTCTCAGCACAAGCATACAAAAACATATAAACAGCAGTATGGAGTCTGTGAAGAAGACTTTATAGACATACAGGGCGCAAAAGGAGGACTCTCAGTATTATTCTTTAAACCTGGAGGAGAACATGCAGTTTACAGGTTATATCGTTTTTCTTTCTTTTTAAAAAAAAAAGGAGAGTGCCACCTGTTTTTGTGGCAGCGTCAGTACAGCATGGATTAACTGACAGGGAAAGCAGTATCTTTTTATAAAAAAAAAACTTCAAAAAAACTATGTGTTCTGTATTAGCCTGAGAAACCAAACTTTTTTTCCCCTGTTGAAATTTCTTAATACTTGCTGCTTAGATTACGTCATATTAATGATTGATGATTTAATCATTTTATAATTAATTATCGGGTCAAGTATGTAACTTGATGTTTATTTATTTATTTATTTATTTATATTATTTGTTTGTTTATTTATTTATTATTTAGCCACTTTTCTTTAATGGTTATGGTAAGATAAAGATATGTATCAAAAAGAAACGCTTATTGGGGCTTTTCTCTCTTTCTCTCCTTTTTTTCCAATTTTACAATAAAAGTTCAAACTGGATGTTGTGTTTCTCACAGTTGTATTACACTGAATGGAGTGCCGAACCACAGTGCAAAGAGAGGGGGAGTTGTTGCACAAGGATTTTCTCCCCTCCGTATCTCATGGACCTTGAAAGTTTGTGAGTGCGTGCTCGCCACAGCTCGCCAACCCGGAGTCTGTCACTGACGTCTCGTCCATGTTAAGAGATGAAACTGTGGAGATAGTGTCATTGGCCTTGAAAGGATAACCGGGTTCCTGCTCCACATCCACAGCTTAAACTTTTTTTAACATTTCATTTTTCCTATGAGGCTGTTTCTGTTGCTCTCACTACAGCTCTCACACTAGACAGGAGTCTCCTTTGGAATTCATCATAAAACGCTGGAAGCTTCAGGAGAGGAAATTCAGCTATTTTATACTCATGTGGAAACTCAGCTGTGCAATATGTAGTATGATTTGGATTATCTGTCATTGTGGGGACTGGAGGCTTTACCAGTTAGCAGGTCACCTGATGCTGCTGTGCTGCAGGGAGACGCACTACAACTGAAATATGATGACACAACATGACTGATATATATGATGGTAACAGAATTCAAAAACAAAATCAATACACACACATCAGACAGTTGGGGGGTGTGGAAGAGAAAGGCAGGGGAACAAATGGCATCATTTTGACAAGCAGGAAGCAGTGAATTGAAATAAGGAAGGCATCGAGTATCAGTCAAGTTTACATACAGTAGCACTGCTTTGATGCCACAAGCCAAAATCTGATGCAACATCTGTTGACTTGCCTCATACACACACACCTTTTAATTACCATCTTCATATATCAGACGCCACTGCAGCTTCAGAAGCAGTACAGTTGAGACACTACATTCACATTTCGAGCAGCAGCAATGTATATATATATATATATATATATATATATATATATAAATATATAGAATGGGAGGGACAAAAAAAGTAAAGCCACCGGCTCATGAAATAAATTGTGCCAATTACAATAAAGTGTGGCTCTTGGTCAGTGTGCACGGCAGGCAGTTCATCTTTATTACAATCAGTTAATGAAAATCAATCCCCCTCCTGATAAACTCTTATCTCCACGGCCTTTGCGCACCCCTTGTGCAGGGAGATAATAAATTAGGGTAATATTGCCTTTGATGAGGGAGTGAATTGCAAATTATTGTAACTTTCCAAGATTTATGATGCAGATGCTTAATTTCCGAGCTGGGTTTTTTGGGGCGTCAGGATGCCGGGGGGGCCATTTGTTAAAAGTTTGGTGACACAGGCTCGTTAATAAAAATACACACTCAGACAACCAGGTGCTCTCAGCTGTTCTCTACTGTTACAGTAGCAGAGAAAACGCTGCTGAAATAGCAGGAGGCTCCCTGCTTGTAGGATTTGCAGGACGTATTTTCCTTAGACGTGCTGTTTTTTACCTGTAACAGAGAATACATGTGAAGAGGCATAAACCCAGAGGATGCAACGTGTTTACTAAAGTAGGACTGCCAATCATAAAGTGTTACCCCATCTCCCCACCCCCACTCTCGAATCTCTATCACAGAAGCCAGGAGCGTATGATTTGATATGTAGGTCAATACCCATTCTGAAGTGAGCCAGTGGGTGAGATATGTGTAGTTGCTCGCTGTCACTCTGATTATTGAGGAGACACAGAAAGATTGAGTTGGTCAGGTATGAGAGAGCCTGCAGTATGAGATAGCTGTATAATCGCTGCGACTAGAGCAGTCTAAACACACACACGCACGCACACAAACTCAGAGAAATTAGTAACTTCTCACTCTTTGTTCTGCAGCAGTGACCCATGCAACAGGGTGTTAATGTATGTGTATGTTGAACGTCTTCTCCTCAGACTGAGTGCATCATTAAGCATAATGCCTCAGCAAGAGAAGGTTAGGTGGTCTTACGAGTCATTGGAAACTGCAGGAATGATGCAAGGTGATCATTTAAGGAGCCACTTGTGAAACTGAGGGCAAACACACATAATCCCACAGCAGCTGAATGAGTTTGCAGTTATGGCTGACCAACATCACATGCATCATTTAGCATCGATGAATCGAGAGTCTAAACAGATAAAATGCAACGGGGTTTTTTTGTAACTGCTGTTTGTGCCTCATGTAAGATGTTTTCCACACATCACTATTCATCCTCTACATGATCTGTATCAATGTGTATCTGAGACTTCTAATATCCTCTCTGACTTGAGGTATGACACCTTAAATATCCATTTAAAAGTAATTTTAAGCCCCGTAATGCTCCCAACACTTGATCATCACTTGATGCAAAAGTGTCTCCTCATCAAGGCCACCTCATTTAGGTCTGAGGAACATCTCACATTAAGACAGCCATCAATCTATCCATTATCAATCAAGGAGATTACTCACACACCACTATCTATTTATCTTGCCAAGTGCTCTATTAATATCAAATTAATTTCCCCATTGAGAGTATCAATCACTCAAGCAGTTTTTTCTCAACTCATTAGCTTGGTAATTGTCCTTGTTTACAGGGGAAAGTCAAGACAGGATGGCTCGAAAAGGGTGGACGAGCAATCTATACAGGCTTGAGCAGTTTCGTGCAAACCTATGCTACATCCTCCCTGCTAATATGTGGATGGGACTCCTCTTCAGCCTTTCAAGTGTTGACTTTACATATCTTTAATTTTCATGTTCTTTTTTTCAAGTAGAAGTTTTCAATGTCAATCTACATAAAAAAAGAAGCTTCCAAATTTTAGACTCTTTCTCACATGGCGTGGATGATATAAGGCTGGGACTGCCTGACTGCTGTCAGATGGCTGCATCTCAACTGATGGCATCAATAAGGACAAGGCCTAGAGCCGTTTAGCTTTGTTTAAAATAATAAAGCAAATGGAAGGACACACAAACACAGCTTACATGTCACCAACTCAGTTTACAACTCAACATTTAGAGTTGTGTATTTAGGTAAGAGATAGTGTGTCCAAGTATTAGTGTGGAAGTATTCAAATCATTTTCTTACATTTTAGAACCAATACAAGACGCAAAATAATCCATTACAAGTAAAGGTCTTACATTCAAATTCCTACTTAAATAAAAGTACAGAAGAATGATCAGCAAAATGTACCTAAAGTATCAAAAGTAAAAGTTCTGGTTCTGCAGTAAAATGTTCTCTCTGACTGATACATTATTATGTATGACACTATTAGATTGTTAAAACAAATGCATCAATGTGTAAGCTGCTTGAGATAGAGCTACTATTTTATAGACAGTCAGCTAGTTTAATCCAGTGGTTCCCAACGTAGGTGTCAGGCCCTTATTATTGGGAGAGGAAAGAAGAAAAAACTAAGTTCCGCTATTTGTTTTTTGGACTCTGGAACATGGCATGGTCCCCAACCAGACACTGCATTTTTTTGAAAGGCATTTATTATTATCTTTTGTATCATGAGTTTTTTAAATGTAAAAATCATAACCTGAAAAGTAAATAGTAACACTATTTGAGAAAACATTTTTCTTTGAAATATAGTGGAGTAGAAGTATAAAGTAGAATGAAATGGAAAGACTTAAACCGTACCTACGTGCAGTACTTGAGTACATGTACTTAGTTACTTTCCACCACTGACCTCACCTCACCAAGACCGTAACCGTTTTATACCACCAGTTGACAGCCACCTCTCTTCATCCCTCTCCTTCTCTCTACTGTCCTCCTAATATTACAAACAAGGTGATGAAGTCACCCAAGGAAGACTTGATTTGGAATGTGCTTCACATATAATGGGTGAAAATGGTGACACGTTTCATTGGCCAACCACGCAGCTCACTGTGGTCTTGTCTTTATTTGAAGAAATGGGACATGGAGAGATTAAGTATGATTGCATGTGTGACGAAACATGCTGTCAGCAATATAAAAGGACCCAGATACTTTTAACTGAATTCAAGATATAAATGAAATCTACACCTACTAATTATAGATCATTAATTCTTAATGTCTTCATAAAGAGTGTGCAGGAGCTTTCTTAATTGCATTTTTTATGGCGATAAAACCAGATCACACCCCTCTTTCTAATCATAGCGCTCATTTGTTCACATACAGTGCAAATATCAGCAGCATGTGCGTTTGTTGACTCTAACCTGGTGTTAACCACAGACTAAATCCTATTTGGAGCCATGCAGCGCTCTGGCAGACAAAAGCAAAGCCAGCAGCCAGCTCAGCACTCAGAGGTAACATTTACACAGGGGACTGAGAACATACTGTGGATCCCTACAGCTACACAGCCAGCTTGTCAAAACTGTCTTTATACTGAGCTGTCAGGCCTTGAGGACTGAGGACCCCACCAGGACAAAAGTGGTATTACAAGCACATATTTTATGATCTAACTTAAGTTCTCAAAAGCTTTGAATACTTGACCCAGAAACAGCAAATTAGTTCTGTTAATGCTACAGTGAGCTTCATAACAGCTGTTTGAGGGACAATAGATGCTGATAACAGTGTCTTTACACAACAATTTACCGTGATATGATGAAATATTTGTCTATCCAAGATAGCAGGTTAGAGTGACCAAGAACAAAAAAAAAAAAAAAAATAGACCTTGTTCTGGAGTGTCCAACGCTTTAATACAGAAAATTACAGATATAGCACAACACATATTAGTTTACTTACATTGTCTCAAAATAACCTACTAAAAACAACAAATGTAAAACATTACAGTTAAAAACATCTATAAACAGGCAAATGTACACAATATAAAACACATATATACACTCTTTTAATATATTATTATATAAAGATTTGTGTTTCTTTACCTTTAAAACTGGAAGCCAAACAGCTTGAAGAGGGAGTGTTTCATAGAAGAGGAGAACTGAGGGAACTAACATCACGCTGACACATCAGATATTATGGATAGGTAGTTTTTACATACAGTTGTTGTTGGAACCTGTGTATTTAGCATGCCAATTTCTGAAATAAAAGTTGGAAGCAGACAAAGAAATAACACTTAAGTACACAAAACTTGCTGTTAAAACCATTAAGTGCTATTGATATTACTGGATTATACAGGATCTAGAAGCCACTTTGCATAGAAACAGCTCACATACAGTATGGCGTTACATATGCATTGTCATAAATGGTGGTGTGTTTGGAGGTTGTACTTTTTCTCAGTTAAAACAAAATATTTACAAAAAACTAATTTCTGTTCATCTTCCTTGACGTCAACACACAAAAGTATGGGTTTAACTTTTTTTTAAAGATGCTAATCAACCAATTCATAGTAGAGTATGGGAAAGTGGTGGACATGTTGTACTTGACCCCAAACCACATGATTTGTATGCATTTATGGTTTTCTTCAAATTATGTGACCCATGTATCCATCCACAGAAAATGTTAAGTGGGAAGAAATGCCATCTTTTGTGATCCTTCAAATCCTTCAAATGACAAAAACAGAAAAAGATCAAAAACATTCACAAATCCCCACCCAGCCCCCCAAAAATACAAATTTATATGTCTGAGCTCTTTCCTCAAGCTTGTAATGCTTCCACGTAATGTTTGTCTCCATGTTTCTCTTTTACAAAAATCATTTATATTCATTACATTTTTCACAAAAGTAGCAGAACGAGGAGGAGGAGTGAGAGCAGGGAGCTGCTCACTGCTGCCGACGTGTGCGTCACCCCTCGGTTGGAAAGATGAGGAGTCCTCGGGGAATTCTGCCTCAGTTTACTGGGCGGCAGCGCCTTTAAATCCTCCAGAGCGCCGTAGGCTGCCATAGAGAACTCAGGGTCTCCTGTTGTCAGCAAGTCAAACACACAGGATTGAAAGTACACGTCCTCCACCTGCAGAGTCTCTCTACACTTGGCCGTGGCCCGCTCCACTGTGTAGACCTGGTGAGGAGGCCGTAGAGGACCCAGCTCCGTGTTGGTGCCCTGCAGGCGGGGCTGCTGGCTCTGACGGCCCAGCGTGTGCTCTTTGATGAGCTCGTTGCGTGGGCACCCATGCAGGCAGAGCTGCAGACCGCTGTTTTCCTCTGAAAAGTCCAGGGTGTCCTCCGGCATGCGGATGGCAAAGGTCAGGTAGCTGCCAACGTGCCGCACAATGATGGAGGTGCCGATGTAACGCGCCTGTATCTTCACCTGTCGGCCCACTCCAGAGCCACCGCGCTCTACGATGGTCAGGCTGCCGCTCTCACCGCCACTGCGAGTCCCATCCTGAAAGGCCAACGGCAGATCTTCTGTAGTGGCCTGGTACACCTTTTGATCTGTACAGCCGTGGTAGGACTTGAAGATCACTGTGATCTGAAATAAAGAGAAAACATAAGATCAGATTTCAACATTTTGCAACGCTAACTATTATTTTCCTTTGAAAATTCTTCCTTACATAAAGCAACTGCAAGGTCGCATGTTTGTTTAAACACTACAAAAAAGAAGCCAATATTAAATCTTAAATAAGAGCAGTACCAATCACAGCCACAAGGTGGCAGCAGGAAACTGCTGTGGAGGGTGTTGATGGCCCACACTGGCCTCTTTACAGAGTGACATTGATTTTTTTCTCCCATGCCAATTTACCATTACCGCAAAATGGTCAGAGGATTGCTGTCAATGATCCACTGAATTGTTACCACTCAAAGAGACGCTCAAATAAAGTCTTTGTGTGGTCTTCACTTTAAACTATGCTTTAACTAAAACTAATTACTTGCACTAAAAATTGAATAATACCTCCACTAGTCTTCCCCACATACTGGCTCAAACAACAGTTTCATAACAGCCTCAAATCTCCACGTATCTTCCAACACTGCTGGCACCGCTAGTGCTTGCTCAATGACTGACTGTGATTTGTATTCCAGCTGAGCTTTGAAAAAAATTGGGGCCTAACCTCTGTTTCTTCAAAGTATCTTGACAAAGCGGTGGCTGTGGTTAAGTTTACACTTACGGGGATATTGTATTTGATGGATGATTTCCTGTCTCAAGTCTGGCAGTTGAAAACAACTCCAAAAGCATGATGGGGGCATGCGGGTGCTTAGCACAGACATACCAACACTACAGGTTCGCATTAAGCTGCACACACTGAACAAACTGTAAACGCCTTTGAGAGATGTTGGTTCTAAAAATCGCTGGTGCAAAATCCGCCCGTTTCAGTAACAGATTAAAATCTTCTAGCTGCCGTCCAATTATTCGCTTATTTTTCCACATTATTCCATATTTACACAAAAAGCGGCCAGTTAATTATTTGACCAGAGGGGTGAAAAAACATTCCAGATCGTGGCGGTGGAGGAAAATGTTTGAGTGAGCGTTAATCACTACCATATGACCACCCATGTGTTAAAGGTAGAGCGCTCAAGCATGTCTGTGATTCAACACCGCTGAAGGACTCCCCTCCTCTCTCTTTTCCCCTCACAGATCTGAAGGAGCTCCAAGACAAGAGGAATGCTGGAGGCTCGAGAGGCACCATGGAATGACGATTAACTTCACATGTTTGATACTTTATTGCAATACTTGAGCTAGCAAGCCAGCATTCAAAAACAGCCTGCTCATATAGCTCATTAGTTTCAGACTTCATATAATCAGTGTTCATTTCTAATATGGACATCGTGGAAGTGGTGAGAAAAAGCACCGCTCCCGCAAGGGGTGGCAAAACAGATCTAAAGGAGCAGTGATTTTGTTTATGTTTTCCAGATTTTTCTTCAATCTTCAATCTTTTTCTTGGAAAATCTTGAATAAGGTTGATAACCACTGCTTTAAACTAAAGATTAATTTCATTACCGATTACTCTGCCAATCATTTTACTCATTTATGTCTAGAAAATGAAAAATAAATTCTTAAAAGTGCATAAAATATTTTAGGGTCCCCGGTGATGCCTCAATTTCCTCTCACATTTAAAAAAAAAAAAAAAAAAAAAAAAAAAAACAGAAAAAAGTTGGCATTTTT
>JAVQJD010012834.1:0-33873 GCA_036023655.1 Nannoperca australis
CAGGTTCTTCCGGGCCCTTTTTGACTGTGACACCCCTTGAGTGCACATCAACGGGACCTTTCTGCAGAAAGCTTAATAAATACTCAAAAGACTTTGGTGATTCAGAGACTCTTAATTTCCAGATTGCCACCACAGCGTGTAAACACATTCCCACTAGTCAGAAGTATAAAATATGTAAGAACTACTTTTAAGATAGAAAACTTCTAACGTATTTTTAAAGAACCATTAACCATTTGTAATTCAAATTATATAATTCAAAACTTGTCAAATTATCAGCTCAATATATTCACAATGCTTTGTGCAAAGTAATATCATTTTTTGTTGTCAAAAAGAAGAATTTATATGTCTTCATTTATAAAATGAAAAATATTTTTAATTGAAGATAGGACTGGTTAGCAGGGGAGAATTTTCAAATTACTCTTTAGTATTGATTAACTAAGTCCAGAATTGAATTTATATGAATTTGTAGACTCCATAAAACTTCATTGTAAAAGTGTGCATCATTTTGAGGTGTCAGAATGTAACGAGAGATGGTATATTGAATTAGCCTGGTGTTTTGTTAAAATCAAAATGAATTACAACATCTACAGTGTTAATTTAGTCAAGCTAATATATTAATAAACAGCTGTCTTTGTCAGTTACATATGTGTTTATCAGTGTTATATGAAAGGTATGATGGCTAATCGATTAATTTGAATTGAATTGAGATGCAGCTGTCAAAAACAAAAGTCTCATTGCATTTCATAATGAAGCAAAAAGGAGTGGGACACAACGATACAGAACAAAAACATTACATGCACAACGCAGATGCACAGGGCACACCTGAGGCATACTACATGTAATGTCTCTTTGGGGCACCACACCTACATGCATAAAACAAAACCATAAATAAACACCCTAACCATCCAACTCTTGCAACATTTTCAATGTTCAAGCAAGCTGATGAATTGTTATTACACACCACGTTATCTGTTGTAAAGATAATAAATGACTAGCTGATGTATTCAATTGTTGTAAAGATTATATAGTTGCAGTGGTGGAATGTAACTAAGCACATTTACTCATGCAGACTACTAAAACCCCACTACATTTTAGAAGACAAATGTTGTACTTTTTACTCCCCTACATTTATTTAATAGCTTCTGTTGCTACCATAGACTTGACAGATTAAGATTTTTAATACAAAATATAAATTACGATATTTTATTATAGGTTATCCAGCAGTGTATGCAATAATTTTTATTAGCCCAACCTTTACCAGCTACAGCATTAAAGTGATGTATGCATTAAAACATAACTAATTATAATCCAGTAATATAGTATATAGGAAAAGGCCCATTCTGCTAATGAATACTTTTAATTTTGGTTCCTTTATGTTTGATACTATTTTTAATGCAGGACTTTTACTTTTACTTGAATAAAATATCTGAATATTTCTTCTCCATCACTGTACAATTTAGCTCACTTCACTGATACGGTGTGATATGCAGTTTATCAAGCAGGACATTATTTATTCACATTTACTCTTTTTGCTATTTGTGATTTTAATGACATAAAGTGAAGTTTGTGTGGCGGTAGATCAGATCAGCAGTCATGCAGCATACCAGCAGCCTGGAGGCAGCAGCGGACACTCACGCACACACACAGAACCTCTAACTTTCCGGAAACTGAGACACGAGGAAACATTTCCCACCTGCTTTCTCTTTGTCCATCCACCTCCCTGCTCGAGCAACATCCACAGCAACACCATGGCGACTGTTGTCGATACAAAACTATACGACCTTCTCGGAGTGTCTCCATCCGCAACTGAAAATGAGCTTAAAAAGGTAATTAGGCACAAGCAATGAAGGCTAGTAACATTACTAAATTACATTACGTTTCTATGTCGTGTTACAAAATGTTATAACCGCTACTATCAGGAAATGCGTTGCTATGCGCAGCTTGCTAATGTTAGCTGTGAGTTTGGCTAGCCTGCTAGCAAGCTAACTGGCCTGGGTTTCATGTGACGATGCGGCTATAACGTTGTATGGCCATGGGTGCTGTGAAATTGGGCTATTTTTCATGTTTTATCTACAGCCAGTCTGGAAGTGTTGTGTTTTTTTTTGTCTTAAACTGTTAACGTCAACGAACGACAACGTTACCCGAAAGAGAAGGTGGGTTGACTTAGCTTGTGACTGACCCCACGTTAGCTTTAGCTCCGGTGTTTGTCGTTTACATCAGCTAGCTAGTTAAGCCTGTGGAAGGTTGTGGAAAGGCGTTATTTTTGGAAAGGGACAGTTTGTGTGTCTCAAAGGCTGGACACGACTGGCTGGCTAGCTGACAGACACACATTTGTGCAGTGAGTGTGACGATAACTATAAGAAATCTACATGAGTTTTGACCTTTGGATTAACGTTGCTGTTTCAATTCGGCCGTAATTTAAAGCGACGTTAATGTTAACGCGTGTCAGTAGTCATATTTTATAAACCTCATTACAGCGGGTCCTGAATGTTTGTTTCACCTCTCAGATTAGTCGAGCCAGTTTAGGACACATAACGTTGAACATGAAGTTGTTATCGCTAAATCCAGCCTCCGCTAGCATCAGCTAACTACACATAGCATGTCGCTTTAACCATCTCCTTGTGAGCTAGCTTAGTTATGACTAATGGTTACACGTTTTTAGTGATCTGTGTTTCCAGGCCCCCAGTTAACTTTATTGGGCGGCATGGAAAACGCTTGACATATTTAGTAACTAGTTATAGCCATATCGTAACACTATCTGTGGCTAGTGTAAGGATAAAATATACTAATTGGCATACGCGCGGTTACCCAAATGTTAGTGTTACCGGTGAAATTGTCAGACATTTTGAACTGTTTCGACAACATGATAACATATTTACGGACATGATGCAGTGGGTGACTTTGTCGACACTTGAGGAAGCTGTTTCTCAGTAAACTGGACATAAACTTCACGTCGCAGTTGCATGTAGTAGAAAGTCTGGTTCAGGGAGACACGTGTAATTGCGTAATTAGTACAAAAGGTTCCTGCGAAGGTGTTTGTGTAATGCCGGTTTGTGATTCCAGTGAACACAGCGTGTCTCCAGTGAGAGTGACATTAGCTAACACGACTCCCTCTTTTGTGTACTTCTAGGCATACCGGAAACTGGCAAAAGAATACCACCCCGACAAGAACCCAAATGCCGGTGACAAGGTAAGCGATTATAGTCTACTGTGGTTTAAATGTCGACTGAAGTTAATCACCATATGTGTGTTTTTTTTAAACAGCGGATGACTAATGCTCTCTATCTACATTGTAATGGGGAGCAAACAAGAATAACTAGTTAAAAATAATATGTAGATTAGAATGGGATGTATGGCCAGAGTTGTCTCAACAAAGAGCTCTTTAGAGGGGCTGACTGAAACCAAAGCTTTGTCCCTCCTTAATGCTTCTGGAGACCAAGGAAACATAAAGCATCAATGTATATTTCTGATTATATTTTCAGAGAGTGGTTTAAAGTTGCTTTCCATTTTTTTTGGTAAGTTGGCTAAAGCCTTGGTATTAACTCCTGCTGTTATTGAATTTGCGTTTGACCATGCAGTTAAATTTCTTAAGCCCCGCTACGTTATTATTATTACGGACCTTCCAAAGCTCGACATAAAATTGTCCTTCTCTTATAATTATACATTTTGGATATTATTAGTGGAAATGTTAAGGATTAAGGGCTTCTCCTCCAGCAGTGCCATTTTCTCAGCAGGAGATCACAATGTTAGCGAGATGGACAAATAACTCATGGTGAATTTCTGTGGAGATGTCAGAGGTGCAGATTCCACTGCAGCCGCGTTTTAAATTGTAGTTTTTAGCATCACGCTGAATTTCCTTTGTTTTTGTAGCTTTCAGATTGAACAGTGTAATGCAATTCTGTCTTAATACTTTTTGTTTTTGTTTGTTAACCCCTTCAGTCCTCTTACAGAGGCTTCTTTAGTCAGTTCAAACTGCTAGTTGCTGTTTTGTTTATGCCCTGTAGTTTGTTTAGTTTATTTGCTGTGCACTTCCACTGTTGAAATTGCACCTTGATACATTTTTTGTTTTCTGCCCTGTCAAAACACAGTTCAAAGAAATCAGCTTTGCCTATGAGGTGCTGACCAACCCTGAAAAGAAGGAACTTTATGACCGCTATGGAGAACAGGGCTTGCGGGAAGGAGGTGGGGGTGGCCCAGGGATGGACGACATCTTCTCTCACATCTTTGGCGGCGGACTCTTTGGATTTATGGATCGGCAGGGGAGTCGCTCCAGGAATGGAGGTCGGAGGAGAGGAGAGGACATGGTGCATCCACTCAAGTAAGACCAAGCTTGTATACTCGCATTTAGGCTGACTGAGTTAAATGTTTGTACTTTCTTATGTGAAAAAACTCTTTAAATGTGTTCAAATGTCCTTGATGTTCAGCACAAGCCAATGTTGTACTCCAACTCTTCTGTATGGTGTTACTTAACATCATCCAATCTTCACACATGTTCTACAGGGTGTCACTGGACGACCTTTACAATGGAAAAACAACTAAACTACAACTTAGCAAGAATGTACTGTGTAGCACTTGTAATGGGTAAGTTGTATATGCCTTTTTATTCTATTGCAGTGTTAGAGTTGTTAATCCTGTTACGTTTTACTTAGTTTCTAACAATAAATCTATCTCTGGGTGTGTATGTGTGCAGGCAGGGTGGCAAGACGGGCGCCGTACAAAAATGTACAACATGTAGGGGGCGTGGCATGCGCATTATGATCAGACAGCTGGCCCCAGGGATGGTCCAACAGATGCAGTCTGTGTGCACTGATTGTAATGGAGAAGGTAAGCGATTTAAAACCGCAATCAAGCAACTCTCCTGTGTATCATCGTGGCTCGACGTGCGCAGATCCCTCACGCGTTTGTTTTCTCCAACCCACTTCAGGCGAAGTTATCAGCGAGAAGGACCGCTGTAAAAAATGCGAAGGCAAGAAAGTTGTGAAGGAGGTGAAGATTCTGGAAGTGCACGTGGACAAAGGCATGAAGCACGGCCAGAAAATTACCTTTGGAGGGGAGGCTGATCAGGCGCCTGGCGTCGAGCCTGGGGACATTGTCCTTGTCCTGCAGGAAAAAGATAATGAGGTAGATGGGCTAGTCCCCCAAAACTGCAACCATGCTCATCTTAACCTGCCCTCAGTTTCCCCCTATGCACTCTGTGTTAGAGGGGGAGAACTTTTTTTTAGGACACAGTTTTGCTTATATCATAGCTTTTTGGGCCGGTTATTGATTATTTCCTGCCGACAGAAAGGTGACCATAGTTCTTTCAGCTTGCCACAACTTCTTACTACTTCTTTTGAGGTTGTATTGTTTTTTGAGCTTTGGGTACACTGTGCCTGTGAAGTTGGGTACAAAATGTACCATGTGCGACATAAAACATGCCTGCTACATCCTGGATTGGAATTGCCAAGTCAGGGTTCGTATTGACTAGTTCTGTAAAAATGAATCTGACAGAAAAGCAGCAAGATATGCAAATGCCGATTTATAGCAATACCAACCTCAAATAAAACCATAATAACCGAAGATTTATTACTATCGGTGACCACAATTATCACAGCTGCTTCATAATAAAAGCCAAATTCAAACCGCTCGCTTAGATCACAAACACAGAAGTCTGTGCATGCTCTGTGACAGCAGTCTGTTTGGTGCGCTGGACTCCTCAGTTTAACGAATGTGTGCATGGCCTGTGGAATCTCTGGCCTCAGCACCGAGTGCAAAGTATCCATTTATATGCACGATTGTTGACTCCGGTAAGCTAGCTTAGGACCTTGAAGCAGATATGTGATCTGTCCTTCGTGTTTTCTTGCCTTCAGCTTTACCTTTTGGCTGTATTCCACCCCTCCCTGGACGAACTGATGGTTTTTGTATCTGCAGTGTTTTGGGGAATGGTAATGTAGTGCATTAGCCAATTGATTAGACAATGCACTGCTTATGAGTCTGAAAAGTCATGCACTGGCCTGAAATGCACACTGGTCTCCCACTCTGCCAACAAAAACATATGTTGAGTGATTAAAATCTAAACATGTTAGGTAACTACCTTTTCTTCTCAAATGTAATCACTGCACCCAACTATCACAATAAGCAACCATCCAGGAGCAGCACTTGTAAAGAGACAACGTAGTCTGCCACTGTTGCTGTTGTGCATGGAGTTGGTGCTAGTGTTGCTGGGAAAGCGGAGACGTATGTGGTGATGTAAACCGGTTCTTGGAGGGTTCGCAAGTTTAACCAGCACTTGCTGGTTAAACTTGCACTAGAACTTGCACCAGTGTGTGTCTGAGACAAGGCAGACAAAACGGAGGGATCCACACTTGACTCACATCTCTGGAAAATGCTGCCACGTCCCTGTGATGACATTAGAGTTCAGAGTATTGTTCGATTAATGATGCATGTTTTTCATTGCGTGTCTGCTGTGCAGCAGTGGAGACTCACTTGTCACAGCTAGCTGCCCCTGTGTCTTCATTGGGTTTCCTCAGTGGTGAACATTAGCTTGTATAAGGTGCAATGCAAGGTGATCTTGGCTAACCTGGACCAGCAGTTAGCGGGTGGTGGATGCAGAATAGGTTAGTACAGACCGGCTACAGCACAGCATAGGACGTTGACAAGCGCTGTGGGTGTTTTTTGGGACAGGCCACTCCTATGATTTGAAACATGAAAATAAGACATCATGTTTCATGTTTGATGAAAAAGAAATCGTTATGCTAACAGGCAGGTTTGTTTGCTTCTCTTGTGTTCAGTAAACAAATGTTCTGGTTTGAAAAACAAATTCTGACACCGGGCCTCTTTTAAGGTGTCCACAAAAGACAAAACTCCTCGGTCATAAAAAGCAAATCAACCAATATTTGTAACCACCTCTTTTCTCTGACATCCCAGACATTCAGGCGAGACGGCAACGACCTGTTCATGAACCACAAGATCGGGCTGGTGGAGGCGCTGTGCGGCTTCCAATTTATGCTGAAACACTTGGACGGAAGACAGATCGTTGTCAAGTACCCTGCCGGCAAAGTCATTGAACCAGGTTAACTCTCTTGATTCTTCGCCAGCTTCTCTTCCCTATTTTTAACATGTCCGCGGTCAAATGTGCCTGGAGCAAAATCGTATGACAAAGTAAAAACTGTGGTGGGGGTACAGTTGCAGGATAAAGGAATGTGACTTGGGTGCCAGAGACGAGGAAACATCAGTACTTATCAAATGAGGGCATAGTGAGGTCATCACATCCTGAGAAGACAAAAAGTTACCAGTCACACGTTCCTCTTATATTGTGTACACCAGTACGCTTAGGCCTGCACGTCTGTGGAAGCTTCTGCTTTTTAACATGCCGCGTTGTTTCCAGGCTCGGTCCGTGTGGTGCGAGGAGAAGGCATGCCGCAGTACCGAAACCCGTTTGAGAAGGGAGATCTGTATGTAAAATTTGACGTCCAATTCCCTGACAACAACTGGATCAGCCCCGAGAAGCTTGTGGTATGTCATGTTGCTCCTTCAGCTTTACTGGCTCATTACAGTGACGATGCAAACATTCAGAACTGCTTCATACTGTGCCCGTGTTGACAGAGTGAATCACATTTTAAAGGTGTTAGACTCCTCTCCTTTCTTTGCAAACTTGTATATAGGAGAATGTACAGTGAGCTAGTCAGCATCACGAAAGCATATGCATACACCTATTCTGATTGGCCAACTACAACAAGCCTATCGAAGGGCCGCAGCACCACATGCTCCTGAGCACAGCCTCTGGGCGGTGTGCTCGACAGCATGTGACAGCTACAGTAACTTAGCTTGGAAAAGAGACTGCGATGTTTCTGGGGACTGTGCTTCACTGATAAATCTACAGAATCACAACTTTTATAACTTAGTTTGACCAAAATCAGAGAATTATCATTTTATAGAGGAAATGTTTTCTGTTTTTTCCTGCTGTTCCTCAACTCTTGTATTTAATGGTACTGTATAGAAATTAGCCATTGTGTTTTGTAGTTCAACTAAAGCGAGTAAGCTCGCATGTTTCTTTTCAGTGTTTTAAAGAGAAGGCCCAGGCCTCTACAAGTAAGATTTGAAGCTAAATTTATACTCTGGGATTAGAGCTGTTTGGGCCATAAATGGGTGAGCACATACATTCACACAGCAACATTTCTAATTCTCCCCAAGGATGTTGCGAAGTGAATTTTGTTCCTCTAACGGCTAAATTTCCCCTTGTAGCACTACACTCTGGGCCCCACAACCGCTCGACATTTCTTTGTGGTTAGACACCACAATGAGGCAGTTAAAGTCACGTTATGATGAATGTTTTCCCCCGTGCAGGAGCTGGAGGACATGCTGCCCTCGCGGTCAGAGCCACCCATAATCGCCGGAGACACGGAGGAGGTCGACCTGCAGGACTACGACGTCAGCCAGAGCTCGACATCGGGGAGCCGCAGAGAGGCCTACAACGACAGCTCCGACGAAGAGGGTGGCCACCACGGGCCAGGGGTACAGTGTGCCCACCAGTAGCCTCCTACCCCCTCTCTCTCTCACACACACACACACACACACACACACACGTGACCCACTTTCTACTTGGGGAGAGAATGTACGAGTCACAGAACAAACAAGGAGGTAGGTCAGACGGAAAAGGTTTGGCTGTTCCTCTGACACAGGTCAAATAGACATTCTGTTGAATCATGGCACCTGGATTTGTTGATTGACGTCATTGACCCGTCTGCTGGGATTATTTTGATCTTTGTTTGAGGAACTCGCACTGGGGCAGCCAACGACTTCTTGCACTGCTCCTGAAACCGATTTAGACACTTTAAACAGCAACTTCAGGTTGAAGTCATTAAGTATTTAAGATGTATCAGAACAGATGGTTGCTCCAGTGAAAGCCATTCCATTTAGGACGATGACCCCCCCACCCACCCCTTTTCTCTTCCGTCTCCCCTGTTAAAGTCCATTCCTTTCCGCTTATGGGAACCCCAGATCAGTCGAAGAAAGGAATGTTTCTTGATTGCAGAGTGTGTGACTTGCGTTTCGTATTCATAGTATTTACAGTAATTAATTTAAAAACTAACCAATGTGCATACACAGACAAAGCAGCTGAGCAATGTGACGTGCTGATCCTCGGACTCGTGCATTCATGGATTCATTCACTCGGCGCCATTTGTAGGATTTGTTTCAGATTTTTACTGCTTTATTTTCTTTGTAGATTTTTACTTGTTTCCCCCCCTTTTTCTTTATATTTTAATTCAAACCAAAAAATGGGTACATATGTATACCATTGAACTGGTTGTTGAGCTTCATCAGCTGCTGTATTCAAAGCTGTGTGGTTTTTAAAAAAAGAGAAATGACAAGTGAAATGACAAAAACGTATAGCGTGTATCTGTGCTGAGACCATGTGCATGTAAAGAGCTTTGGTTCCCGCACTTATCAAACATAAAAAAACAAGCAGCACACTTCTTAAGAAAATGCCTATGAAGTTGTTGAATAAATTGTTGAAATATCATGTTCAGTGTGTGTGGTGCTTTGTTTTCATCATCCTCATTAATAATCACACAAGAAAATAAACATTACCCCTAGTGATTGTATCTAGCGGAGCAGATTGGTTTAGATGTTGACACTCCTGCAATAACTATACACATTAGGATGCACTAGAGATAATCCACAGATGCTCTGTGCGACGTCTGCCAACTAAACATTTCCATCATCAGTCAGTCACGCCAGTAAAGTAACGAGATCACACTGTTTTCAATGCAGTCTGAGTAAACAAACAGTTTTGATATTGCATTTTATAATGAGTTTGACTAATTTCTTAAATTATTTCTCAAATTATTTAACAAGATGTTACATAATTTATTTGTGGGAATATTTTTTTATAATTATCTATATAACACTACAATTGGGACTGACACGTCCCTTATTATTAGGAGTGAATACGGTCCCTGGATTCCTTTCCCTTGTGTCAGTTTAACTTTATTTTCATCTTTTTTTTGATCTGGTCGGTTATGGTTGTCCCGTTCCGCTGCAATGTGAAGACACGGCCACGAGGAGGCAACGCTGGCTCCAAATAATCGGCTCGGCTTCTCCAGGAGAGGGGCGGTGTTGCTGTGACGGTACACCACTGGAACCGAAGGAGTTTGTGCAAAGGAATTGACATTGAACATATCACATGTTTGACAACGAAATACAGCACCACGTTAAATATGGAGTCAGAACAGTGACAATTACATTTGGCTTTTAAAACAAAACCTGCACTTGATCTTTTTTTTTTCTTGATGTGTTTTTCAATGACAATGTTAAGATTATTTTCAGTGACAGTTTCTTTTCTTTAGATGTCAGTTTTTCGGTTTCAACTCTGTCACTGTTTTGGCGTGGAGAGGATGAGTTTGATGGGCGGGACAAGGAGAGTGTGATTGACGTATCATCTGCATATTAATGAGATTACGTCACTCTTCACTGTTCCTGAACCAGCCGTCCTCTCGTCCGCTGAGAGGCCTCTGGCATCACCGCAAACCTGCAGCGACGTCCTCCACGACTTCACCGGAAGGTCTTGGAACAGGTCCTGGTGAACTTTGCTCTCACAGAACCGGGCTAGGTTTAGATTAAACGTCAATCACACACTCTTTGCCCCGCCCCTCAAACCCCTCCCCTCCACGCCAAAACACAGACACAGTTGAAACAGAAAATATCAAGTTCACGTTTTGTTTTCAAAGCCACATTTTCTTTTTTTTTTTTATATACAAGTGAGATACATAATTCACAGCTATTTGTATATGGTCATGTCGGGAACGTCACGTGTTAACAGGCAGGCGCAATTAGCTAGCGAGTTGGTATTTTTAAACCGCTACCAGTATCCAGCGTATGGTTGGACCTTCCGTGTCAATACTAATCTTTCAAGTTCCCATTAGCACATCTTTTTATTGTCAATATTAGTCTTCAACCGTTGTGCTAAGACGTGCCTGAGAGGTCCGTAGCTACCAGATGTCGTTGTGGTTAGCTGGCATCAACATTACTCGTAATCTCATTCGTATGATTCAATGATTTTAACCATTACGTCATTGGGTGACTGTTCATAAACGCCTATTTCCCGGACCGTATTCACCGGCGCCGTGGCTTAGTTGGTTAAAGCGCCTGTCTAGTAAACAGGAGATCCTGGGTTCGAATCCCAGCGGTGCCTTTTGTTGTAGCTCTGTCCACTGCTCCATTAATTCCTTTTAATTCGTTGTTCAACACTGGTTTAAGATATGTATAAAGAACTATTAACGGTAAAACAGACATTTTTCTTTCTCCCTCTAGAAACACGCACCGCGGCGAGGCTTCTGAGGTAATGCAGAAATGTTTGTCAAAAGATATTTGCAGTACACCCATCTGACCACATGGAGCGGCAGTGAAACGACCTACTGAACCAAGAATCTGTCCGAGTACAATGGAGGAAATGGGTGAAGAAAATCATGAAGCAACCGTATCTTGGATGTTCTCTTCGTCTCAGCAAGCAAGCGCCGTTTATGGTGTAATCTGTTCTCCAGCACGATGGCTGCGGTTTCTGTTCAACTGGTTGTTACATTTAATCCGGCAGTGAGGAGGGAAGAAGACTTGTAAACAAGGAATAATGTGGACCACTTTGTCCTGTTAAATGCGGCAAGCCGAAAGACAGAAAGTGGCCATGTTTACAGCGGAAGTTAGATGGTTTTGTTTGCAGAATAAGACAGAGAACAGTATAAGACCTGCAAAATACGTCATGTATGTGGTTGGTATTATTAATAATACATTTAAATTTAAATTCCTTTTTCTTTAATTAAATTAATTAATTAATTAATTTTAATACATTTATGCACTTTGACATTTTGGCTTTTTGATGCTAAATTGTATTTTTACACTGATCAACAAAAAACAAACAACTTCCAGATGTGCAAAGCAGGTACAGCCATGCCCACACAGACTGAGGGCTTACAGCCACCAGATGTGTATATGTGTGTAAATATAGACTCATGCAATTAATTATTTAAGATCAATTGTTAGGGATTTCTTTTTCACTTCGACATCAAATATTGTTTCTGTGAATCAGTGTCAATCAATTCCAAATATCATCCACCCTGATAATATATATATTTTTTAAACATGAACGTGTTTTTATCTAGTCAGTGAATTTTGGTCCTAGTAGCTACACAGACCAGTTAGAACAAACTATGGAAATATCACCTGGATATAAGTTTCGAGCATGTCCTTAAAAGGCACTATTTATTGTAAACGTTTGGTGCCGCTCAAAATGCTACATTAATGATTAATTGCGGCTTTTACTTTGAAAACAGTGACCGGAAGTCGCGTGGTTTTCCGTTGCTAACTTGACCGTCTTGGCTCGCTGCAAAGGGACACAATGCTATTCCACAGTAAGGAGCTTTTGGCGTGCGCGGCGTGTCTGAGCTGAGAGCAGATGTGGGCGCTTCGCTGGAGGACACCGTGTCCGAGATCATAGCAGAAGTCCCCGCCGGACCATGGGACTGCCGGAGCTGCTGCTCGGACTGCTGTGGCTCCGCTCCGCTCTGCTCTGTGCAGGTGAGAAACAACAATGCGCCCACACTGCCGCGATGTTTGGAAAGCTGGACACATATTTTACGTGTCTGTGCTGTTCGTCCTAGTGAAAATACGTGGTCGCACGCAAGACTTTGAAGTTATCAAGCAAAGGCAGTGAACAGAGGTATTTGATAGCCTGTCTGCTGGTGGTCGTTTGCCTGCGCGTCCCCATTGGAGGTCTTGCAGTTTACGACGCTTCTAATATGACCGCGGAGCACGCCAATAAAACCTGATGTTCACACCCGAGTAGGATGCTGTTTCGCTTTGTGCTCTCTCCTCTGTGTCACATCTGCTAAAGTGATGTGAAAGATGAAGACCAAGTGTTGTCACTGTTGTGATTGGATGGAGTGACAAGACGAGGCGATCGTTGTGCGGATGCCCACGGGCGCATTGATCTGTGGTGGGTAAATGATCAGGGTTAGTGTGGAAACATGGATGCTCTTTCACAAATGTGATGCTGCTATCGGCATTACATCACTGCTTCTCTGCAGCCAGTCAACCCCCTTTCTCTCCCCCCCCCCCCCCTCTCTCTATTACCATACCCTGCACTTTCTTGGCAGTGAAGGAGAAGGCTGTCATACCAACACACAGGTGAAACTGTTTGTGTGTGTATGTGGAGGAGGAAAGCTTCTTACACACACGTGTCTATACTTGATGACCTCCAAACATGTTGTAAAACACACACACACACACACCTTCTTTTTTTTGTCCAGGTGCTGAGTCCAAAAAGTATGCACTTTATGTTAGTTTTTTTGAAAGACAGCATTCCTACAGTGATGCCAGTCATTTACACAAAGCAGTACTATGGAGATCAAAGCCCCCCCCCACACACACACACACAGCAACCAGCTGTAGAGCTGTACAGCTGAGGAGGCATACACAACACACATGAAGAACTGAAGAACTTAATACTGAGCAAATGTAATCCTCCTGTTCCTCATTAGTGGTGGAATTTAACTAAGTATCTTATGTACAATTTTGTACTTTACATGAGTTTTTCTAGTGTATGTATACTCCACTACGTTTATTTGACAGCTATATTTATTTTTTGAGTTTAAGATTTTGCCTAAAATATAATGTGTTAAAAAATGTAACCAGTGGTTTCCAATTGTTATCGCTTCTGACACCTTACATATAATAGTTGTCAGTGGAAGATGTTTCTTTTTGGTGGAACTGCTTGCTAGCTCCATTTCCACGACATTATTACATCAGTATTAATGATCTAATAATGTAATACTAATGTACTTTTACTTAAGTGAGGTTTTGAGTGCACGAGCACGAGTCTATGAAGTAAAGTATCTGAATACTCCACTGACTGTTCTACAATACATCACCATCAATCAGAAAAGTTTTGTTGTTAGCTTGTTGGCAGCTGAAGTTATTGCACTGGGTTTCTGTGTGAACATACTGGGAAACAACAGTACATCAACAGTACTCAACACGTCTTGGAGCTGCAGTGCATTCTGGTCTGCTGAGGCTACAGTGGGCAGAGAAACTGGTACTTTTTGTTTCAGTAACTGTTGCTATGATCTGATTTGAAAGATTTTGGCCTTGTAAGGACTGACAGGTATACTCATATTGTATCTGGCTGTATACCAACCATGGATGTATAATAAGGTCTGATAAGGGCACGCCAATTCCCTTTTTCCCAGTGGCCACTCGTGGTATTACAGCAAAAAGGCTGGTATCATGGATGTATTATAAGGACTGGACTGAAGAGTTCTGCATCGTGACTTGACCGCGTGATTGTTTGGAGGGCGAGATGACGGATCTTCTGCATTAGATAGCAGGGTCACCAGCGTACGTAGTTACTGACTCCTAAGGCGTTACCACAACAGCCCATGCAGAGAAGTTGGTGACGTCTGGACACGCACATGCAATCTAATCACTTGCACAGAACAGTGTTGACAGTCTGTCTTAAAGATCTGATTTGAGAAACAAAGGTGATTTGCCTGCAGTCCGAACAAAGCCTTTCACAGGTCAGCAGCAAAGTAGGTCAACGTTGAAATGATTTCAAACTGTGCGAAGGTTTGGCAGAAACAAAACACAGTAGCTTAACCAATACAAATCCCATTTTGCATCTGATGCTACATACAGTGGCATGAAGAAGGTTGGGCAGCACTGCTCTTTTGAGATCTATCCATAGATCTTTGATGATGTTTCGGTCAGGGGACTGTGAGGGCCATGGTTAAACCCATACCCATAAATTTCTGCACCTATTTTTCTCCAAACATACCTTTGCTCATTGCGGCCAAAATGTTCTATTTTAACTATTAAATATTGTTTCAAAAATGCATCAGGCTTGTTTAGATGCTCCGTTGCAAACGTCCGACGCTGAATGTTGTGGTGAGGACGTAGGAAAGGTTTTTATTTGCTGACTCTTATATGAAGGTCATATTTGTGCAGGTGTTGCTGCACCGTATAACAGTACACCACCACTCCAGAGTCTGCTACATCTTCCTGAAGGTCTTTCGTAGTCAAACGGGGGTTTTGATTTGCCTTTCTAGCAGTCCTACGAGCAGTTCTCCCGGAAAGTTTTCTTGGTCTTCCAGACCTCCACTGTTTCTGTTAACTGCCATTTCTTAATTACAGTATGAACTGAGGAATTACCTGAAAACGCTTTGCTATCTTCTTATTGCCTTCTCCTGCATTGTGGGCATCAATTAGTGCTAAGCAGCTGCTTGGAGGAGCCTGCCTTTAACTTTATGCCTTTTGAAGATCAGTCCATCTTCTACTCACTCAAGTATTCACATAACAGAAATGTGTCCAACCTGCCTCCATCATGTTATCTTGGCAACCTTTGACAATCATGGTCATTCAATGTATTGTTGATCATAGAAAATATAATTGCAGTGAACAACTGTGAACATAAACTCCTTGCACCGAACTGCAACACTATGCGGTCCAGTTTCGTGTGTGTGTGTGTGTGTGTGTGTTCGTTCTAAGCTAGCCATGTCCGGCGGTCAATATCCATCACCGAGCTCTAAATGATTCCTCCCACCGTCCTCTTGTTTCACTCTGCTGACTTTACTGACTCGTCAAGAAAGCCTGAAACTCAAACACACAACCTCAGCTGAGCGGAGCAGAGTCTCTGACGTCTCTGACGTTGAATAGTCATTGTTCAGCTAATGTTGTGTCTCTGTTGTTCTGGCTAATTAAGAGGCTTGTTAGACATGAAGTCATTAGAATACCTCCTCTGGCAGCAACCCTTCCTGTTTTCAAACAGCTGTGAGACAAACTCTTTCTTCAGAAATCTAACCTCGATCCCAGATGCCTTTACTCTTCACAGAACAACAGCATGCATTGCCTGCTCTGCACACAGAGGACTGTCTCCTCCTGGTGCTCCCCTTGGCCTCCTCACACTGTGTGTTGTTCCCCGGAGCAACGGTGCGATGGCAACGGGCGATGCTGTTGCCTTGGCTGCCAGTGTGACTGCTGCTGCTTCTGTTTTAACCCCTATGTGATCAACACAGAACTCCCATGAAAGGGCGCCAAGGCAGTTTTGTCTCGGCAAGGCATTGTTTGGAAAGTTTTGCACTGATCATAGACAAACGACGTGGACAAAATGTTCTACACTTTTGTTGCGCATATAGCAGAAATATGGCGACACCCGTTAATGTATTAATGCAGTCAAGTGTCAGTGTTCCTAGTACCGATCTGCAAAGGTCATCACTCGTTGCATCTTCCTTTGTCTCCTTGTTACCCAGCAGGCTGCAGTGAGCGAGTGGAGGTCCATACGGAGCGGAGGGGTGTGATCTACAGTCCCTCCTGGCCTCTAAACTACCCCCCTGGAGTCAACTGCAGCTGGCACATCCAGGGAGGTCAGGGAGAGGTCATTACCATCAGGTAGAATTTCTCTCACCTACACCCCACACGACATTTGTTGTGGAGTAAGAACCTGAAATGATCAACGTTCTGCCCTAGTTTCCGTAACTTCGACGTGGCGGAGTCCGGAAGTTGTTTGGGAGACTGGCTTCTGCTGACTCCTTCGTGGAAGGGGGAATCCAGGCTGTGTGGCTCCATGCTGCCCCCTCCCTTCATCTCCACCAGGGGGCGTGTTTGGCTCTATTTCCACTCTCAGGCCAACAGCTCCGGCCAAACACAAGGCTTCCGCCTCTCCTACATCAGAGGTAAGCCGGACAAGGGAGGATCTGGAGCTCCCCTGAAATCATGATTTGTGAATTTGTTTTTGGGGGGGGGGGGGTTTCATACACACACACAAACATTTCAATTCTTCTGTATCTTCATCATTATGGATCATGTGGAAAGTTAGTTCCAAATTATTAATGTATGACTCATGTTGGTGATTCATCACTAATTCACTTCATAAAGATACCGGCATGTATGTTATTGTTTCTATCACCATGGAAGCGTGGTGACTCAATATCACAAACTTCTCTCACTTAAAAAAAAAAGGTCACCCAATGCCATGGAATAGTTGCGACCCTGAGTATTTATTACACTAACTAAATTATTATTTCCTTTCATTCAGTTTATTTCTGTTATGTTGCAAAGAATATATGTTGGCTCTTCTACTAATTACATTGCGTGTTATGGAGATCACCATTGGTTGTGTGTGTGTGTGTGTGTGTGTGTGTGTGTGTGAGTGAGAGAGAGGTTGGAGTTAAATTCATTCTTCTCTTCTTCTCAGCTAAATGCTAAAATGTCCGTTTGTGTTACGTCAGAACCTTTCTGCTGAGTGTCAGTAGGGGGCGTTGCAACCTGTCAGTTTTTTTTTCTCCGTAGGTCACCTGGGTCAGAGCAGCTGTCAGTCAGATGAGTTCCTGTGTGGTAACGGGAAGTGTCTTCCCCGCTCCTGGAAGTGCAACGGTCAGGATGAATGTGGGGATGCCACAGACGAACGCAGCTGCTCCCCCCCTCCCACTGAGGCCCAACCTGGCCTCTGCCCCTCGGGCTCCCTCCCGTGCACCGAGGCTCAGTCCACCCGCTGTCTGCCTGCTGCCCTGCGCTGCAACGGCGCCCGTGACTGTCCCGATGGCACCGACGAGCTGGGCTGCCCTGACACCACCTGTGGCAAACGCCTGGGGAACTTCTACGGCTCCTTTGCTTCCCCGGATTTTTTCCGGGCTAACAGGAGCGCTGTGGCGGAGCTGAGGTGTTTGTGGTTGCTGGACACCCAGGACCCCAAGCCCATTGTGCTGCAGCTGGACCTGCAGCTGGGGCCCGGGGACTCGCTGCATGTGTACGATGGCCGGCTGCAGCGGGCAGAGCACCTCCTACAGGTGTTGTCGTATCATAACAACAGACGCCCGGCACTGCTGGAGTCAAGTCGGGGACAGATGAGTGTTTTGTACATGGCACAGCCTCACAGCCCTGGACATGGCTTCAATGCCACATACCAGGTACTGCCAACAACCCTTCATGCACCTTCATCCACCTACATTCTTACAACTTCTTTTAGTTTCTCCTTCCTCTCCATTCTGAATGTCCCAAACGTGTTCTTTTGATTTCCTTTCACCATCTCTATGCATCATAATTTTTTTGATTAGTTGAAAGAGAGGGAGCTGTTGTGTTGGTGCAGAGAACCAGTCACCCTCGGCCTCTAGGCAGTGATGTGTTTCTCCCCGGCCCTCCCAGGTGAAAGGCTACTGTTTTCCCGGCGAGCGTCCTTGTGGCAGCGACCAGGGCTGCTACTCTGAGCGCCAACGCTGTGACGGCTACTGGCACTGCCCATCTGGCCACGACGAGGAGGCCTGCCCGACGTGCCCGGACGGGGAGTTCCCCTGCGAGGGCGGCACTGGCGTGTGCTACCCGGCCTCCGAGCGCTGCAACAACCAGAAGAGGTGTCCGGACGGGTCGGACGAGAAGAACTGCTACGACTGCCAACCCGGAAACTTCCACTGCGGGACGAACCTGTGCATCTTCGAGACGTGGCGGTGCGACGGCCAGGAGGACTGCTTAGACGGGAGCGACGAGAGGGACTGCCTGGCGGCGGTGCCTAGGAAAGTGATCACGGCCGCCCTGATCGGCAGCCTGGTCTGCAGCCTCCTGCTGGTCATCGCCCTCGGCTGTGCCCTCAAACTCCACTCCCTCAGGAGCAGAGAGTACAGGTAGGGACACACTCAAACCTCAGTCTATTTCTTTTTCCATCCTTATTACTGCCCCCCCCCCTTCTTAAACTGTATTTGCGTGTGATGTTTTGTGTCTGAATAAATCTATCACCATAGCAACATGTTTTATCTCCTAGTCCTCCTACTGTATACGTGGGACACTCACACAGACTGCCATTACATCTTATTGCTGTTGATGGTGCAGATGCCACAAACTCTGATGAGTGTACTACTAAGAAGGTTTTTTTTTTAAATAAGAGTGGTATCAACTACGGTGTTTACCTATTCACTCAGTGATTCCCAACCAGGGGTACTTGGAAACTACCACCCAACTAACAGAAATTATGATTTGATTAAAAGAATATATCCACGTTCTCTTCTCTTCTGTCTGTCTGCTCTCCTTCTTCTTCTCTTTTCTCGCTCCCTTGCAGAGCTTTTGAGACTCAGATGACTCGCATGGAGGCCGAGTTTGTTCAGAGAGAGGCCCCGCCCTCGTACGGCCAGCTGATCGCCCAGGGGCTCATTCCTCCAGTGGAGGATTTTCCGGTGTACAACCCCACCCAGGTAGTGCATTCACACACAGTACTACTCACAGACAAGTCACTGCTCCCGAACAAGAAACAGTCTCTATGGTTTATGCTAAGCTATGCTAAACGGCCGCCTGCTGCAATTTCATATTGAATGGAGCAGATATGAGAGTGGTATCGATCTTCTCAACCAGCTCTCAGCAAGGAAGTGAACAGGCGTCTTTCCCAAAATCTCAAACTATTCCTTTAAGCGATTAGTGAGGTTGCACTCATATTCATAAATTTCCATATCTGCAATAATGCTACTACTGCACATAGTGTGTGTGAGATGTGATTAGATTTCAGTGACACAATGGACAGAAAAATAATTTGGTTATCAAGAGGAAATTGTCTATTAGGATTAAAGCTTTTAGCTTAAAATGAAAATGCACCAACAGCTTTAATGGAGGTCAGGACCGGTCTGGCTGCTCTACTCTAAATGATTTTATTCTATAAACTTCAAAACTGCCTGTGATCCCTGAACGGCAGGTTAGGCACTTCACATTTACACTCCTGCTAACCAGAACACCAGCAGGGATGTAAGAGGCTCCTTTTTCAGGTGGAATGTACTTGACAGAAACAGAATAATAGTTTCCCTCTCTCCCGCTCCTCCAGGCCTCCGTGTTACAGAACCTGCGGTTGGCGATGCGCCGGCAGATCAGACGTCACTCGACACGGCGCTCCACCGCCTCCTCCTCTCGTAGGCGACTCGGGCATCTGTGGAGTCGCCTGTTCACCAGCGGGGGGCGAACCAGAGGCCACGCGCCCCTGCTCGACCCCCCTGGACCCGCACAGATCGCGCTGGGGCTCCACAGCTACCGAACTGTGGGTGTGCAGGGGCCCCAGGCGAGGGCCAGGTCCGGAGCTGGGCTCGGGGGTGAGGCTGATGCAGTCTGTATGTCGGGCCCCTGCTGCTCAGCCAACATGGACCTGCGGCCCTGCACGCCGGAGAGCCCTGCGTCGCCTCTCTCCTTTCAGTCAGTGGACAGTCCAGAGGAGGACCTGTCACCTGTCAGCAGAGAAAGCAGCAGGGCTCCACAGTCTGAGACCTCGACCCCTGTTCAGAGTGACTCCTCAGTCCTCAACGGACCCCCTCCCACTCCCCAGGAAGCCCCCGCACCCGTGTGCCGACCCCTGGCATCTAGGAAACTGGTTCTGGAGCTTGCTGTTAACCTAAAGGGTGTTTCCTTGAGACGTTACTCCCCATTGGGGCCGTTATCCCCTATCTCACCCCCTGTTCTTCCCAGCAGCTCCCAGACATCCACAACGTACCCTCACTCCCAGGGGCTGGAGGTGGCTTCACCGTCCGAGCCCTCGTCTTCTTCTGTGAAAGGAGAGGACGGCGACTGCCACTTTACCGTGGAAGTGCCAAGCAGGGAAATAAGAAGAAGCAGGGATGAGAGGAGGAGGGAGGGCAAGAGCAGACTCTGCAGGTTGAGCAGGACCTTCAGTGATGAGGGAGGAGATTCAGGGAGGGAGACGATGCCATGCTGAAGAGTTTAGGAAGATTCTCTCCTTCCCCTCACTCTGCTGGGACCTGGTGTCAGCAATATCTGCTCTGCTAAAGTGCCCTTGAAATGTGTCCACACCAGATCCAAAGGTGAGACCTTAGCCCACCACACGCAGGAGGTACAGTGAAATATAATTAGCTTGTGTCCATTTAACACTTTGAAACCAGCATTGGTAGTGCGTATGGTCTGTGTACAGTAAATCTCTTTGTCAAACAGGAGCTTCACACAATTAAATGCAAACAGACGGTCCTGTTCAACCTGTTTGGACGTGTAAACTCATCGTGAGCTAAATTCTGGCCAACGGTACCAATACAATATTGGCAAAATTCTTACAACGCCAAAGCAGCCTTTGTGTCGTTACCCAGAGCCATTATGCACCGCTATATACTGTGAACCATAAAAGCCTATTAAGTGATCCTCTTCTTATTCCCACTTTATTGTATGAGGTGGTGTTATTATTCTTATTGTATTGGCATTTTTAGAAGGTCTTGGTTGGCTGTAGCAATAAAGGTTAAAGATGGAGATATTCTAGATTTTCGTTATCGTCAACAAATCATATGAAAACGGTCAAAACTAACAGTGCGCTTTAGTAAAGTATATACTTTAATAAAAAAGACTAAAGAATTTCCAAAACCAGTGCATTTATTGGAGAGCATTGGTTTCCAGCTGCCAATTAATACACAATTGGTCTCCTAGTGAGTGTTTGCGGCAGCAGGACGGTGCATGTGGCATCGAGTGAAAACAACCCACACTGGGCATGTTAATGAGGTAGCATGTCACCCAGTGCAACTGTGTTTTTGGACAACAATGGAGCTCTATGAAACAGAGAAATAAGCTTCATCAGGCTACACAGATTGTAAGTAGGATTAATGCTTGCATGGTTGGTGTTGGTCTTTTCATAAGATTTGTTGACAATGAGAAAAATATCAAATATCACCAGACCTACCTTTTGGAATACAACCTTAAACCACAAATGTTTGACATTTTCGGAAACTTTCTTTCTGAGTTGAATGAGAAGATTGATACCACTCTCACATCTGTCCGTTCAATATGAAGTTGGAGTAAGCAGCCGGTTAGCTTAGCTTAGCATAAAGATTGGAGACTGGGTGAAACGGCTAGCCTGGCTCTGTCTGAAGGTAGCTTTGGAGCTTCAAAGGTGCTGGTAGGAACCTTCAGACAGAACCAGGCTAGCTGTTGCCCCATTTTCTGTCTTTGTGCTAAGCTAAGCTAACTAGCCGTAGCTTTATTTATAACAATATAAGAGTGATATCGATCTTCTCATTTAATATCTTATCCAAAGGACAAATAAGCACATAACCTCAAACAAGTCAGTCTATCACTGACTCATGCAGCGGTTCAATCATGGCAAACCTTTTATCAGTATTTCTTCATCACAGACTGTACGTTTCCAGCGCTACTCTTCGTCAGTGATACTTCAGTGACCCCTTTAAAAAAAACAGTAATAACATTCTCATTATGTTTTTGAAGTTGTATCAGATATACTTCAATTTAGCATTTTTAACTAGATATATCATCAGTTTAAAAAAAGCCAAACTTGGATGGAAACTGAGGTAGTGAATCCAAGTGTATAGCCTGCAACTCTGCTCAGACCCTCGTCCTCAGACCCTCGTCCTCCTCCAATCAAACCCAAACTGTCCTCTCAAGGAAGCCTTTCCTCACTTGAATGAACTTGACTTTGTACGTGTCGGTAACTGCTCTGTCGTTCAGCGCAGCGAAGATTTTATGTGAATGTCCAGGGAGCGTTGGGAAGAGAGGCTTCACTTCAGAATATTGATTATTCCTCTTCATTCCAGCGGTACCTCTGCAGTAACTACTGACGTCTGGGCTGCTGGTTTGTTCCACTGGAAACTCAGAACCTATGCTGTGGAATTTTCTGTGACAGGATGTAAAAAAAAAAAAAAACCTCTATTTTTCCATCTTCAGTGGAGACCTGTACTTGTTCTACTTTATATTTCTCTCTGCCTTGACAAACGTTGAACTTGATTGAACCTGGTCGCCTGTGTCTCGGATGTTTTTTCTTTAAAAACAAAAAACTGTCTCTCTGAGGTATTGACCCTATTCTATTCACTGCTGGACTTCTAAAGAATGTATCACTTTCATTTTTTTTTTATCAATGAATTTCGGCCTTTTTTACTGCAGAATATTGCTACTGAACAGAAAAGTAGGATAACTCATGAAGGTAGGGGACAGAATGAGAAAAAAGCAGGAGCCAAATGCTGGATGGTCTTTAGCTGCAGTGTCAGGTTTCTGTATTTGACATGGTCTTACCTGCTGTTTCTCCATGCTACCCTCACTTGCTTCCTTCTTATAGAAGTTGCTACATGTTATGTGCCATTAGAGATGTCTCCATACCCCTCACAAGGAATTTAAGCCAAATGATTTGGCCTGATTCCCCTTTTGTTTCTTTGGGATCTGGAGAAATAGAAATGCCTTTACTCATTCCTAGTTTGACATATTGTGCTCTCTCCCCCCCGTGCACCTTGTTATTTAAGTTCAAAGTCTGTTGTCCTCCTTTGACTTAAAGTGAAACAGTGTAGCTGCTGTTTGAAGAAAAACCAACACATATTTGCTGAATGTACGTCCTGACTTGCTTTGTAATGTACGTGTTGTTTTTTTTAAATGCCTTAATTGTTTTCTTTGCCGTTGTGTATATATCATGGACAGTTTGACGGACAGCAGTTGTGGTTTAGCTACATGTTTTAAGAGTTTTAGATTTGTCTGCACACAGCTGTATGCTGTGATGTGATTGGTACAACCGACTGCTCTGGAGTTGTAGTGCACTACTGCATCAGGAATCTCTGGGATTATCATGGCTGGGGAGTTAGGGAAAAGAACATTTGTTTTTTCCAGTAACCTTATTCCAGTGTATTTACCTGTTTATTTAAATGATACTCTGTAAAAGTCATGGTGAACTCCATGTTTTTCAGACTGCAGCCAAAAAGAATTACAGAGAATGATGTGGTATCCTTACAACTTAAATTGCTAATGTGGTTAAGGTGATGTTTTATTATCCGTCAGCTAGGATCAAGATTTGGGGTTTTAATGGTTTGTTAAAGTTGTGATAAACTGCTGAGCAGGAGCCACGTCAGGTCTTCTTCACTGTTTTGTCATCGTTCTTTTTTTTTTTCTTCATTGTATTTATTCACTGTAATGTTCATTATCAAACCCTTTCCAATGTTCTACAATCACTGAGTAATAACTGTATTTTTCAACAGATTAGTACACAGATAAATACACTGGATCAAGTTTATTGGAAAGTAAAGTACTACTGAACCAGGTTGTCTGATAATGGCATTCCCCTCCTTGCTGTTGGATTTTGAAGCTTCTTCCTCGTCAAAAGCTCAAGTCAACATATACTGTGCTTGTAAAAAAAAAATTTGAGAACTATATTTGTATATTTTGTGCTGAAAGAGAAATGCCACCATGACGTTGTGGGGTTTGCTGATCAAAACCCTGTACAGCCTTCTGCTTATTAGTCATTGTTTTCCTGTGCCTGCGATTAATAAACTTCAAGCTATTTACTTATTTTTTTTATCAGTGTATGACATGTATCCCATATCATACATTTTCTTTTTGCATCAAAATATTACTGCCAGTGCTACTACCACCATGATACCTGTAGTTTGTGGCAAGCCATTTATTTACTACAGTAAAGTAATTTGACAGTAGCTTTCGTCTCCGAGGCTGTACTTACAGGCAGAGCAGTGTTTTTTAGCTAAATGCTAACGTCAACATGCTAACACGTTCTTAATGACAATGCTAACATAATGGCTAACATGTTTACCATGTTCACCATCTTAGTATAATGCGTTACCATGCTAACATTTGCTAGTTAGCACAAAATACAGCTGAAGTGACACCTAAATCATAAAAAATAAGTTATGCTTCTTAGAGGTTGCTATATTTAATAATTACATTGTTATTCTTGTACACCGTCACACTTTTACAAAACACAGGTACAACCATCAATTGTACAGTATGTATATGTCACGTCTGAGGAATGTGATCTTCGTAGTAGGAGTCCTTGGTGCATTTGTAACAGTTTTTTTCTTTACATTGTATTTACAGACCTCCACTGAGCTAACGGTGCCTGGACACGGCCGGCAGACACACGTTGAGTCTTTTTTTGTGGATTTGACGCAGGGGGATAATTCCAAGCATCTGCTGGCCTTGAAAAGGACCGAACGTTCAACCCAAGTTCCAAACTGCTGGTTTACACCATGTTAAACAGGCCACTGGCCCAAACCTTCATATGTTCTGTTGTATTTACAACACAAACAGCTTATAGACAAGTGTTATAAGAGATTACCCAAATACACGTGAACACCAATTTCTCCTGGACCACAGTAAATTATAATTGCGGTTAAGTTACTGCTACCAGAACTTCAGTAAGGAAATCAGTTTGACCATAATATTATGGGTGCAACTTAAACTTTCGATATAAATAAGTTAGTATGTTGAGTCAACAGGATCACAGAAAGCCCATAGCAAGTCAATGAGTCTATAACCAATTATATAACTATATTATGTCGATAGTATCATAGTATATCAGTTGATCTATAAAAGGTCAGTTAGCCAGGGGTAATTGCAGTGATGATGTGTCTTTGGGGAAGTGGGAGAAGGCCCGTGCACAAGTAAATACCAACTGCCAGCCAACCATCTGTGTCAGTATGGATTCTGGATTAATGGTAAGTACTGTATCATAACACCAGGTGAGAAATCTCAAGTCAAACAACTGTCTTGGCAGGTCAAGCACCTTAAAAGAGTTCACAGTGGCACATTTCCCAGAGATGAGAACATTCCCAACACAGCAAGCTCAACGGATTCAGCCAATCTTCCAGCTGACGGCCACAAACTTGTCCAACACCTGTTTCTCCTGAGACTCTGATTTCTCTGCTGAAATTATTGCTGGAAAAGATTGTTGTTGTGTAGATAATCTTTCTAATAATAATAATAATAATAATAAGAAGAAGAAGAAGAAGAAGAAGAAGAGACACCTACAGCATCTCTCAGGATAAAGTGTACTGATACAACAAAAACAAAAAATGGAGAGAACGGGGTGTAAAGAAAGGATGGCCAGATACTGTAGCCAGGCAGAAATACAGACAGAAATACTCATCCACAGTTAACAAATAGTAAACATCATGTAAGTCATTAGTGAAAGAGCTGAAGGTAGCAGCAGTAATAGAGAAGTATTGCTAAGTGCAGAAACTGCTTGCATATTTACCTCAAAGTTATCACACAATCAAAATACCCGCACAAACCAATACACTATACCATACCAATACACACACATTTCATAAGGCACATTAGCTCGAGGATTTAGTTAAAGTCACAAAAGAAGAATATCTTGGCAGTGAAGCGGAAGATGACAGACGGAGGTTCCTTGAGTGAGTAAGAGGGAGAAGATGAGAGAAACATCTGAGACAACTTGGCATACTGGTGTGGAGAATGGGAGGGCAGTACTAACACATTCTGCAGCTTATGGGCTTAACAGGCCCTATGTATAACCATCCACTCCTTTTATACTGGCGCTTCATCGCAGCCCCACTCAGGCTGCACGTGCAAAACATGGACGGAACCGTCTCTTCACCATTCACAAAATGACCAAACAGGGTAAAAAAAATGTTTACGCAACAACTGAAGTACAGGTGTTGATGTAAAACGGGAATTCCTGGTTGACTGCACTGCTCAGTCAGTGGCTTTGGAGGCAGTGAGGGGTTCGGTCTCTGAAGGGTCTTCCTGAGGAAACACCACATAACACACCTTCTGGCCCATGTATGTGACTTTTTCTGCAAGACAAAAGACAGGGGGAGTTTTAATTACAGGGACCAACTGCTAACATATTTAAATATTTAAAATATATCTAATTTAAGTACCATACAGTGGCACACTAACTCACCAACTACCCTGTAGACCCATTTGGGTTTCTCCTTCCACTGAACACCCACAAAGTAAACGGGGACTCCAGTCAGCATGATGACCATTCCCAGGCCACAAACCACTGGTTCAGAGTACAGACTGAAGCCCAGCAGCACAGCCCAAAATATCATGTAGCTGATGGGGATCAGCATGTTTACCTGCAGAGGACAGAAATAGACACAATTCCAAGCCACCGAATTCCACAAGGACTTATTTTTTTACACTTTTCTGAAACTCAAAAATAAATGTATGAGACAAAATGTATAATTATGTATATTTTTATTATTTTCACAAATGTAAATAGAGCATGTATTCTGTGTATGTGTGTGTTTAACCCTATCAGTTTATGATCAAGACACATCATGCAAGTGACCTTTGAGACACCAGGGGGCGCCAAAAGATTATCCACGTGGACAGTAAAAGACAAACTACCAGTAAGTCACAGGTCATTATCTAATGGCCCATATTTTAAGAGTGCCATTATCACTAATATAAGCTCTAAGTTAAGGTAACTTTACATCTGCTACTGTTTGAGCCGGGCCCTGCTGCTTTGTAGAGCAAGTTTAACATCATCAAACAACTGCCAAGTGTATCTATTTTAGTTTGGCCAAGACATGTAATTAATGTTTATCAGTTAACATTTATGGTATTAAATGTGTTGAAAACAGTCAGGTTACCCTCCATGTAGACCTACTTTCTGGGTAAATATGGGCATTAAGGAAATGTTTTTCATACCAGTGTCATTTAAACCATCATTGCTAATTAAATTAATAATAAAATAATCAGTCGAAGTCCTATAGTCCTCTGTGTAATTACTGTATGCACATTTGGAAGATATAGGAAAAGGCTCATTTGTATCTCTTTTTAATCTTGCATTGTTTTCACATTTCTACTCCTATTCTTCAGTACGTTCTGCTGTAATTATGTGCCCTTCTGACTTATGCTGAGAATACAAAAATTGATAGTGTTAGGGTTTAGTTGATTTAACTCAGACTGTCGCTAACCTGATGGTTAATTACTGTTACGTCTTCAACAAGGCCATGTAATAAAATAGCCCAAGTTAAATGTTGCTACTGTAGAGGGCCTGTGGTTCTCAGGTTACTGTACCTTGATGGGTCTGAGCAGGTTGGGTCTCTTCTTGCGGAGGTAGAGGAGGCCGGCGATGGTTACCCCATAGGACAGATAGTTGATAAAGGACACATAGTTGATCAGGTTGTGTGTCTCTCCAATGCACAGGATGACTATGGTGGCAATGCACTGTGGGTCAAGTACATATTAAACAAAATAATGCAAAACAGCACCATATTAATATTCTAAATGAATTCCTGTGTGTGCTTCTGTTGCGTTGTCCCTGATAAGCTGAGATTTATCTGAATGCAGTACTCACGCAGACCAGCAGGGCGGGAATTGGAGTGCAGTTCTTTAGGTGGATCATAGCCAGCAGATAGGGCAGGTGACCCTCTCTGGCCCCCGAGAAACACAATCTACAGATAGACAGATACTTGTGTGTTCAGGTTTAATATACGCATTAGGAGTAACTCTTGACACCCTTGTTTTTATTCAGAGGGACATTAAAATTAAGCTTCGGCATGTACAGCAAAGCAGGGCGAGTGTGATCTACCTGGAGGAGGTGAACAGATACCCATTGATTCCTCCAAAGGTGGACAGCGCTACAGAGATCGGCATCACCCAGGAGAACATCCCCAGCAGCTTTTCCCCGAATGTCTGGAACAACACAACCTCTGATGGATGAGATTATTGACTTTTACTGAGTGGTTGACCTATTGATCCTTTCATTCGGTCCCTAACAGCAATGCGTTTATTGATTAACTTCACTTAGAGACGCAATGTGCATCTTGAACATCCTGCATAGCTTCATCAGACTGTGGCTACACCACAGGCTGCATATCGAGATGGGACAACATGACAGCTCCCCAAAAGTGAAAACATCTGGATCGCCCCCTGCAGGATAGGTCATAACCCCGCCCCCTCCATTAGCGGGAGGGACATGGGCCCAACAAACAAAAAAATCAAAGTACACATCCAATAACATTTTCCCAAAGATGGTTTCTGTAATTTTAGGCAGTTCTTATCAGGCTGATATTCAAGTGTTAATTTTTAAGTTATTTGATACTATTAAAAAGGGTGTGATGTCATGATTGACATCTTGTGGTGGGCTTAAGATTGGTTTGGTGTATGGGCGGGACCTCGATGCAGATTCTGGCTCCACCAGCACAAGACGGCAGTGTTGTGTGCCGGGATATTTTGGTATTTTGATATTTTTGGCCACACATGCAATTTTAGAAAATAGTTGTTTTTTTTTATATTCTTTTAACATCCCAGGACACTGCTGGTATTTCAAGTCCTTCAAAGGAAAGTAGTCACAAACTGAACTCATGGCTGTTTAACTAAAAGTTAAGTAAAATTGAATTAACTTTAATCTTATTGACTGATTAATTGGTTGGTTGAGGTCTGTCTCATGCTAGATTGTCAGCAGGTCTTAAACAGTAAATGTTTCCAGACAACCGACACTCGTGTTAGACAATATATAAACTGTATGAAACAGCCACTCATGGAGCTGAAGGGCTGCTCACCACTGCCACAGCGTTGGAGTTCAGCAGCTCCTCGGGGGTCATGGAGGAGAAGTAGGCAATGTTGGTCATAGTGTAGACAAGGGTCACCAGTGGGATGGAAATGAAGATGGCACGGGGCAGGTTCCTAATAAAAACAATGACGTAAGTAATGGCGCTAATTCAAATAAACTAAGTGAACGAACTGTACAGCATGTTCCACAGTACAGAGGCAGTACAAATTCTCCTGTAGAGATACGAACTACTGTGTGTGCATGCGCGTGCCGTACTTGCGTGGCTCCACAACCTCCTCTGTGACATAGTTGAGGAAGTTCCAGCCACTGTAGGCAAAGGACGCCTGAAGGAAGGCCAGCGCTATCTGTCCCACTGAGGGTTCCTGACTGAACTCAAAGGCCACGCTGGGCCGCAGGGCGTCGTAGTGACCTGGAGGCGGAGAGAAGAAAGGATGCGTGAATGAAATGGTGAAAAGATCATGGCCTAGCCTAATAAGTATCCAAAATCCACAATTTAATGGATTTGCGGTTATCAAATGAAAGATGTTACCAGTTTAAATAACATTAATCTACAATTAATTCTGAACAAATGCTAAAACGTTGCTAACTGAAGAACTGTTAAGTCTAGTTATGTGCTCAACAGTGTCAAAACAGAATCTGCTGTGACTGAATGTACAGCCATGACCTCATTAGAAACAAGTGTTTAAAGGTTGATCAACCATTTTAAACATGAAATGTACTCTGTGAACACAGTATGTATTATCTTCAAAATCACATTTCAATCAAAATGTGTGATCTTGCAAATTAAATCCCTAATTCATCTGAAATATTCTTAGCACAACATCATTTTTAATCATATTTAGCTCAGAGTTGAAGGATTTCACCAGAACTCGTGTGTGTTTACCTCTACAGATTTGGATGAGTCCGACCACTATGATGAGTGCTAGAGCGAGCAGTTTCCCTACAGTGAAAACATCCTGGATCCTTGTCGCCCAGCGCACACTGGAGCAGTTCACCCAGGTCAGGAATACTGCGTAAGACATACAGACACACTTAAAATCATCATGTTCCCTTATACACGTAGGGATTGTCACAGGCCTGTATCTGTATCGCCTCCACTAAATTAATAATCACTAATAATGTGTGTTTGTGTGTGTGTGTGTGTGTGTGTGCCCCTGCTCGACACACACTATGCCACCAAAGCCTTCACACCAACCCTCAGTTTTGCGTGTTTGTGAGTGCCACCACAACAAGGGCTGGCCAAATTCCAAGTGAGCCAATCCGAGCAAGTGCAAGTGGCTCTCCAGATGCCCTCAAACTCAAGTGCAGGCTTACAAGCAGGAGGTAAAACCCAATAGGAAGTGAGAGAGAAAGAAAGACGGAGAGAGAACATGTTTTTAGGACTTTTGTGTGGTTGAACTTTTCTGTCACTGCTGTACAAGTTAGCGCACACATTTGAGGCTGAATAACTGCAGTTCAGTCAGCCAACTCAAGTGGAACAGATTATTACGTAAATGTAGAATATGTATAGAATTAATCTTTGGTGTCTAGGCTCCGACAACATTAACTTTTATCTAGACTCGGAGCCTATAGGTGGGGCTTTTGAAAATGCTGACAACAGGAACGTCAGCACTGACAGTCTAAACACACAGCCACAATTAAAAGAGTGCGTTTAATATGTGTTGGTATATGTCATGCCAGCATACCAGCGGACTCGAGTGGGGTTGGTTGAACTGGCTTTTAGGCTTCGTTCAGTGTAACATTGATTATGTCTATTAATGTAAGATGTACGTCTGGGTCATCTTTACTTTTTTTAAATCGCTGGTTTGCTTTGCCACTTTGCCAGGAAAAAGTAACGTTAACACAGAGCCACTATTTTCTTGTCATTTCAATGATGTAACATCAACAGGAAATGGCTGGATGTGCCTTTAAAAGTAGTGGAAATTGCATAATTTGTACAATCTCCAACCCTTTAACCCACTTATTGTCCTTTGCTTGTATTTCACGTGCACTCTGATTACCGTGGCACTTAACGGTCAGAGATTAGGAAGCAGTTTAGGCCACACGGTGTGTGTGTGTGTATACTTCTTTTTTTGTCCCTCCTCTTGCCTCGGTTTTCTCCCCGTTTCTGCCGGCCTTTTATGTCGTTTCACTCTTTATTTCATTTAATCCCTTCTACGCTTCCCGATTTCTGTCCTGCCTTTTAACTCCTTGCTTTTACACACAAACACACTCTCTAGCAGGAGTGGCACAGAAGTGTGTGTGTGCGCGCACGAGCATATACAGGCGGGCAGTGTTATTGACCATGTCATCCATCATTGAAGCAAGGCTCCCCTCCCACCACAGAAATCTGAACAAACTGCTTCCGCTGACACACACACACACACACACACACACACACTCCCACTTTTGGCAGGAGGTTTTGGTGGCACCGGGCAGAGCTTTCTCTCCCCTACAACACCGCGGTGTTTTATAGTCAGTTATCCTTGGGGTGTTACATGCATTTCCGTTCCTGTGTTCCTGTGAACCCCACCAGCACCACCTCCCCCCACTTCCCTGTGTTAACCCTGACAGGAAGGAGGTGCCAGCGGGCTTTGACTGTGACAGCGCAGGTAAATCTGTGTCCTGCCGTTACAGCTTCTATTGAAGGCTCCCTCAGCACCAGAATACTAAACTTATCGCTGCTTTTACTCTTAATGGAGTCTGACCCCAACTTTGTGCTGATTTATCAGGGGGCTTTAACCTCAGGAAAGCCTCCTCCTGGTCCAGGATCTGGTCACTCCCCCGGTCCTGTCCACACACAAGGTATCCGACAATAGAATCTCTTCAGACCATAATAAAGCTACAGGATTAGAATAAATGGAGAGATATGCACTACAGTCAGTGATGTAGTGTAGGGGTCGATAAAAACTTAAACTCACTGTTTTTGAAAGAGACCTAGCCACGAGGGAAACAACGCAAACTGTTACAGATAAAATAGGGCAGCGTGTAATTATACATGTTAGATGGCAAAGATTAAATTGGTTTTGTAGGCAAAATGCATCTATATTAAATCTCTGTTAGCATAGGTTATTTTAAAAGAATAATTTTCTCATGGATTTTGGTGTAAAATGCAAATAAGCCATTTTACAAGCAAACTAATTTACATAAAATGATCCTTAGGAATAAAAATCTGAGAATATCACAAAGATAAAGAACAAATATATAAATTTGGTTCGACACAAATGAGCCCATTTTGGGGTTTTGTGTGGATTTTCTCTCGAGCATGAACTCAAACCAGGTGTTAGCTGGCTGCAACAGCAGAAAATTACATCCAGCATTCCTGTATAACAGGAACAGGCTTTTAACCCCATTATGTAGCCCTCACAGAGCTGTGTGTAGACATGTTGATGAAGATGAATTCACAAAAGTGACACTCTTTGTTTTTGCTGGCAGGTTTCTTCTTACTGCGATACATTTACATTTCAATGTATTTACCCTTGAATGTTTTTGTGTTTTGTTTTTTTAAAATGCAGAGGTGACTTTAGCATCAGTTCCCTTCATTCACATTTGATACATTAGGCCAACAACGCTTTTTTCATGATAGAACAAAGATGCTGAAGTAATGATGTGATAATTCCTTACCCCCCAGATTTTTTTGTGTTCAGCTGAGCAGTAGCTGTTCGTCTGGTGACTGACCATGACCCCTCAATTAAACCCTAAATGAGGTTTATGCAGCATTCAATATAACAAGTCCAGCATGGTCAGGAAAACTAGGGAAGTCTAGACCTGCCAACATTAAATTGAAATCACACAACTACAATAAAATGTAATTTGCACACGATGTCTATTTATTCTTAGCTTGCATACTGTGAGCATTTGGGTGCACGTTGTGCCTATAATTGTATCGTTGTTCTGCTCTTTTTTCTAAACAGCCATAAAGGGCAGAACAACAACAACACAGCACAACACAACACAAAGACAGCACACAGTGTGCCTGTGAAGGGAATTAAGCTTCTGGCAGCAGTCCAGTTTTGGAACAACACCTGGTCGAAGCAAAATAAAACTACTAATTACTTTATTTTAACAAATTTGTGAACATGAAATGAAATAATGGCACGATGTCTTAGGCTGGTTTTGTGGAATATGTCAAGCGGGTGAGGTATAAAATCTGATTGGCTGAAACATTTTCCTACTCCTACCACTGCAGTACCACCACACTGATGTAGCACACACACACACACAAGTGGAGACTACAGTTGCTGGAATCAACTACAGAAGCTGCCATTGCTGTTTCTCCTCAGTAAAACTAAGTGAGATCAGAGTATCCCTCCTTCTTTTAGAAAAAAAAAAAAGCAAAAACATATTTCCTGTGCTTGTGACATGACTGAGGCTTGGGGCACAATCTTTTATATTTTCAAAAAAAAAGAAATGTATTCTATTGTTCAATGCTGGAAAATACAGTGGCAGTCACAGAGTAAATCTACTGAAATGGGTGTACTAGGCACATGACTGTGCCGCTGTGGGCTGTCCAGTGCTCCTATTCTTAGAAGAACACAACCAGCCCACAACTGGACCTGTCTGGTTCTCTCTCTCACACACACACACACCCACACACACACACACACACACCTGGGGGGGGGGGGGCAGAT
>JAVQJD010012835.1:0-54353 GCA_036023655.1 Nannoperca australis
ATTATATATATATATATATATATATATATATATATATATATATATATATATTATGGCTCTATGACATTAAATTGCCAGCAGACTTGTGTAGACCTGGAAGGCGGCCCTTTGACCTTAAACACCCAGGGGCCCTGTGGAGGTCTTAATCCAGACATGCTGACAGCCTGTCTGGCACTATCTGACTGTCCATGTAAACGCACTTTTCAGAAAGAATTGAGGGCATTTAAGTTTCGCCTCTGACAAGAAGACCAAGTTGACCATACAGTGTAATTGCTCAAAGAAGACTTTAGGATGTCACAATGCTGTGCCATAAATTAATTATCCTAAAGCGCTTAGTGAAAGTCATTATAATGGCTTACGCTGAAGGAGAGAGGGTGAATGGAGGTGAGTGAGCAGCCGTGAGTGGGGGAAAAACTTGAGTGACTGTAAATTCATACAGTAGTTATGAGTCTCATCAAGGCAGTTTGACTGAGTTATGGCCTGCACTGAAAATGGTGTTTGTGTCCTGGCTGTGGCCTGTGCGGTGTCCCTGAATGCCTTAAGAAAGAGGACAGAGGACCAGACTTATTGTCTCATTTTATAGAGAAAGAATTACCCCCATTTAAAGACAGCTGGTGGAAAGAAAACTAAAAGGGAAGGAAGACTGTGTGTGTGTATGTGTGTGTGTGTGTGGTCAATGGAAATCATCAATCTTTCCTCTTATATCCTCTGCCTCTCTTTTATTCATCCTTTGGGCTTTTTCCCACATAATATATCCATTATTGTCTAGATTGATCATTTAGCCCACTTAGAAGACATTTGCAGACAAAACTACAACCACAACTACAACCACAACCCAAAAAGTGCATCATTTGTATATGAAATATTTAACCTGACATTCAGAATAAAAGCTGAGCGTGGTGCTCCAGATTTTGCTCAAAAACACTTGTACAGCTTGTACTTGTAGAGATCAAACCAGTGGCTTGTCCGTTACATGACAGTCTCTATGATCACTTGACCGTGCTCTTCAGTTGTTGAATTGTTGGGTGTCCCCTCCTCATGTGTAGCTCTAAGATGTTTCTGCTTTTCAAGGCTGTTGCCTTAATTTGGCTTCATGCAGAGGACTGTGGGGCCATGAGAGCGTTAGTGCTGTTTGATGTAACAAGCTGACCTAATTACCCACTAACAAGTTACATCGAGCCACAGCTGAGTACCAACATCCACTCCAACATTATTGGTCCTGCTCACTCAACTAAGAGTCCGCTCTGTGATAGGCTGTTGCCAGGTTACGTCTGATTGCAAATAAATTCGTTTCAGTTCAGTTCAACATTTTATTGCCTAATTAGGGAAATTGGTTTGCAAACCAAACTCACAGTTAAAGCCTTTTCAAAAGGCTAAAAGAATGTAAGTGATGACCACAACAAACACCAAATATCTGCTGTAATCCAAGGCGTTGTTTACATGAACTATGAAATAGCTGTCTATTTTTTACAGTTGCAGACACGTTTAGAAAACTACTGCAGACATTCATATAATAAACTGAAATGTTCAGATCACAACAGATCAGATATTAAATATTGTAAAAACTGGAGGACTTTCCTCTTTGGATTTCACTTGCAACATTTCCCCTGGCAGTTTCATATTTAGATGTATATGATATGATATCTATTTTAATTAAGTCTCTTTTCTGTTGCATTGTGGGTAAAACATTAAAACATGGCACCGGTTCAGATTAAATGAGACAGAAACATTTATGTCACGGCAAAATGTTTATTTTGACACTACTAAAACTTGCATTAAAAACCACACCACAAGTTTTCTGATGAAAAACCAGAGCCTTCTGCGGGTTTGATAACTTATTTAAAAGAATAATTATCCCGATATAATTCACTTTTCTCTGCTTCAGTGGCATATTGTAAATGGGGACATCTTTCTGTGCTAGTGTACCTTTGTCCCAATGTTTCAAACACAGCTATCAATAATGAGATGTGTGCGTAAGGGGAGTTTCACCGGCAGAGATGCCAAGTAATAAATTACGTGTGCATGAGGAATTAATCCTCATGACAAGTGTCAAATATGCTGGAGTTCCTGGTTTGACCACATGTGAAGCTTTTGCCAAAAAATCCTTAAAAGAACACGGGGAGAGGAAAAGATTTCCCATCACGTCCAAGTTATTGATGACCCTTAGAGTGAAGCATGCTAGCTCATGCAGAGGATTTAGATGCTTTCTCTCTTTATTTCGCCCATTCATTCTCAATTTTGCTCCCATCCTTCCCCCTTTGTCATTTGTCCGTGACAGTTTTATCTTTATTTTGTCTATCGGCGTACTCTCTCTGGTCTTATACACTCATTTGTGCAATAGGATGCAGATGTCTTCTTTGCTGCAATCGAACAGATGTGTTCATTTATTTCACCTCGTCATCAGGAAACTTTTAAAGATTCAAGCGAAAAAGTTCCTGAACTGACACAGTTTGCACGAGGAAATTACTACAAAATATGAATTTGAATATGACTATGAGCAAATCCACTCAGTGGGATAAGGATGCGCGCACACACACACAGACAGAGTAGGTCTGTGGGGTATGACGCCCAGTGCAGTGGAGTTCATCCCACTTTTTCCTCCACGTGCTCTCTCATCCCTCGTCTCCCTTGGGATTTCCTGACCCTGTCATTCCTTCAACTCTTCTCCCCACTTCCCAGTCAGGATGCTCCATTTCTCTATTTCCTACCTTGTCTTTCAGAATCAATGTATCCTATTCCGCACTGTTTTGTCTTTTCTCCTCCTTTCTCTAGCGACTACCTCCATTTTCCCTGGTGGGGTTTAGTTCTTGATGAACTGCCGCCTCACAATGGTTTGCATCCTGCTCTCCAATGCCTCATACTCATCGCCTTCAGAGAATAGAGAAATTCAATATGAATTGCTGTCATTATTGCAAGGACAGGGTGAGAAAGAAAGAAGAGAGAGCGAGAGAGATGGAAAGAGATAAATAGACCAGAAAGCGAAAAAAGGAGGTGGATAGGATGAAATCTATATTCACTCCCTCTAATGTGCCAGTGATAACCACAGAGGCCAAGCTCCTCTTTTCAAAGCCGTCTAAACGAGGGCGCAACTAAAAGCCCTGAGAGCCTTTCAGCCGGGCCTCGCCACAGATAGGCTGTCAATACAGTACGGCCACAGTCTCAGAGAGAATAAAAAATACAACAATAAAGTGGGGGACGTACACCCTGAGGCCAAGCGTAAGTCTGACATACAGTTTCTGTCTTCTCTTGTCTCTAACAGCATGCAAGTATCCAGTCTGCATCCATCATTGATTACTCAATTACTTGAGTTTGAAACAGAAGAGATACAGAAGCATTTAGAGGCCAGTTTGTTTCTGAAATGACACAAAGCCGGGGAAAGGTGCTGAGGGAGACAATGAAATGATGGGGGGACAGGGACACGCATGCATAAATGCAGGCTGTGCAAAAAAGGAAAAGGTGTAGTGGAAAATATAACTATGCATTGAATATATTGTGCTTTGTTGCCTTGTCATCAAATAGATGATGTCCTGTATGTTCCTCGTGGACGATGACATTTCCTGGAGATGCAAGCTGTTTGTAACACACATGGATCTTTAAAAGAAGAAGTCCTGCCTCTCTGTAGCTTTGCAGTATAAAAATACCTGCCAGTCTAGAGCTTAAATTGGACATATGAAAATGCCTGTACAGCAAATATCATGCTTTATGCTTCTGTATTGTATTTATTTATTTATTTTTTAAGTCATTAATAATGACGAGCTTTCCAACACTCTCCAGCTACAGTATGTACATGGAAAATTTTAGTAGTACATTAAATATGACTTTATGAAAAATTTATTTTCTTTGCACTTTGATTTTATTTGTTTGGTGGTGAATCAGCTCTCAGAATAACTTGACTGTGAGAAAAGAGGGCATCAGGGGCCTGTGATCTCAATTAAAAGACTACGTTTACCAATGACAAGTGAATTATTACCATAAACTGGCATCAGTATTGTAATAATCCCTCTATTTATCACGGATAACTTTAATTCATATTTCCACCTGAATTAACAAAGAAGTACAGAAAACGCAGTGAAGCAATTCACTTTGGAGTGGAAATCCACAATTGATGAGATTGGGAGATCGTGAGTACGAGAAAATAACCCCTGATGATGCCTGATTATCTCATCTTGGGCATGGAAGAAAAAAAGGAAAACAGCAAACCTGTTTTTAGACGCTTGGGACATGGAGTTTGAATAACATTTAGCAGAAAGAGGAGGCTGTAGATCTAACAAGGAGAGGCCATAGAGTTGCATTGTGGGAAGTGTAGAATCCAGGGTGTCTTAGCTTCTGTTGCAGAGATTTGGATAAATCAGTCTCTAACATGTCCCCAACTTGCTTGATATGAAATCCTAAATGACTGCAGTGCCCCTTTTTAGCAGAGATCCTGCCATTTTGCATCTTGTCACCTTCAGAGGTCTGCAGCTAAAAGGCAGATATGTTGTGGTATGTTGAAGCCCACTACTCAAAATTTGTTTTTTCACATCTTAGACCAGGACATTCTTGGCTTTGTTTTGAAGAGCTTCTCCAAACATAGCTATTATGCTTGCTTGTTTTATACATCTAAAACCATTACAGATACCAGCTTTATGTGCACCAGTGCAGCCCCACAAATCATCATAAAACGTAACATATTATGTAAAAAAATTGATAAAAGGTTGCAGGTGCCTTGAATTATGGCCCTTTCACTAAAAACTCTGATTAAATTGTCAGACCAGGAGCATTTTCTTTTCCACTTGCTTATCTGATAATCCCACAAAATAAATTCAAGCTTGTGGCAGCACTTGAGATACATGGACATAACTTATTCAGTGTCTTGATGAACTGAAATTTGAAATAACAAAATGTGTTGAGTTGTTAAATATTATTATTGATTGAGTGAATACATCTGAAATGCAATCATGGACGACTCTGTGCTGAAGGCACATGGAGCATCGATCATAGAGCCCTATCACACACAAGCAATAGCCAACACACTGCTGTGATCACTGGGGAACCGAGCTGATCAATAACAAGTAAATGATGAACTCCAGACCTGCTTTTAGCTTAAGGATTACTGTATATTAACCATTGTCAATGCAATGAGAATATCTTGTTCAAGCGCTACTGGCGCGTGGTATACCTTTAAAAACAATATTGTGAAAGGGCAGCTGCAGTATGGGTCAGTGGTTCTGTGATGCTGCTTCGATCTACAACAGATGGGCCCTGCAGCAGCGCTGGAAATCCCCTGGTATCCCCACAAAAAACAACACTGAACTATCTTCCTCCATTTTACATCCAGGAACCGTGTTTATTTGAATAACTCCTCCAAACCCATTATCTAATGACATGACTCAATGAGTCACTATCCCCCAGATACCGCTGAGGGAGAAACATTGGGTTTTTGGCAGACAGTGACTCGAATGCTGTGGAAAAAGCAGTTTCAAATGAATTTTCAGAGGAACAGAATATTGGAATGATTACAGCACATCGAATCTGCATATCTACAGGGAGTATGTGTGACTCTGAGAGAATTACCTTGACACACTTACTAACTGCCAAGGCTTTTCCCAATACTCACTTTTCTGCAGGAGGATTTGGAAAAGTTAACACAGTTTCACCAAAACTTTAGAGAACCACAGCTGATCTACCACTTACCAACACGGATGCTTTGTGCTTCGACGGGCCGTGACCACATCCGGTTGGAATTTACCTTGAACTCACCAGAGAGAGTCTGACTGTTTAAAATGATCCTCTGGAGGCCCATGAACAAGCAGATGTGTCTGAGAAAGGGGCTAATGAGAAAACAAGATTCAAATGATGGATTAAGTGTGGCTAAGAGTCTTTGTGTGACAATAGAAAGTGTTGTTAAATTTTAAGAAAAGTTATCTTACATTCAGGAGACCAGAACTACTTGGTTACAATGTTGGTAAGATTGATGCCATGGGTAAGGTCAAGAAAAAGACTGTCTTCATGGCAAAGAGAAATCAGTGTTGACTCTTCGTAGGAGACGGGACACAAACACACAATCTCTACTGCTGAAATCATCATCCACCCTGACCTCATTCGCAGCTGTAAAATGTCACACCATTGCTGTTTCCCACCAAGTGTTTTTCTGGAGAGGACAGTCATTATTAACACGACTGCAAGAAATGGCTTGTCAGAAAAATAAAAACATGGATTATTTAAAGCCATGTGAGTAAACAATTAATGCTGTTGTTTGTCTAGGGAGAGCAGTCACAAGTTGAAGCACAGACAGACATTTAACAGAACATTTGTCTCAAATGAACCTTAAACATGTATACTTTACAAAATCTCTATGTGGTGATTATGTGGCTCTCAGGGGCCAAATTCGACCACCACAAGCCAACCACTACTGATATGTATGTTGTATTTTTGAATGCATAGCTGTGGAAAGGCTCTGTGTGTGTGTGTGTGTGTGTGTGTGTGTGTGCCATTGTATATCCCATTTAAAACCTAAAAATGTACTACTACTTCTACTTTTATGACAGTTTGGCGGGCTTGAGGTTTGTGAGCTGTCAGTTAAATCGGGCAACCCTGGGCAAGGGTGCTAACACAAAACTATTTGTAAGCCAGTACACAAGATGAATAAGGGCCACAAACCTTGGACCCGTGAAAAGCAAGAAAAAAATTTAAGTAATTTGGTCTACTGAGTTTCTTCTTTCTTGCCACATTGGAATGAGTTGATGTTTGTAGAAAGCCAATCGATGCTGGCCCACAATGTCTTTTGCCATCTGCTTATCATGGAGGATCTGAATGGGCACAGATTGCTGTGTTCTTGCAGCCTTTAGGTCCATTGATTGCTCTGCAGGGTCGTATAACAGCAAAGCATTTTCCCATTTTATGGGACCAGATGAACCCTATGGTGCTAACACTGTTCCTCCATGATGTTCACCATATTCCAAGATGATAATGACCTCCATACACACTGCTCAACAAAACAGTTTCACAAAACACCAGTATGATATCAAACATCTCATATTGGCCCCAAATCATATCCGTATTGATACATTCATTCCTTTGTAATGACCCTGCAATTCATCAAGGGGCTTCCATGAAACACAGTTAAGGTCAGGAGAGAATAAGTGTGTTTAAGAAGAGTTTTAATATATATGAAATGTTAGGCATTTGAATAGAGAGAGACAGAATTCTGAAATTTAAATTAGTTGATGATGCATAAAAGCTGTCTCACTTTTTCTTTTCAGTCACATCTCGCTTGCCATTTTGTGAAAAGAAAAAGCAAAGGACTTTTTATTTCTCATTTCTTTCCTATTCTTTTCAGTTCAGTCGGGGACAAGATTGAAAAATCCATGTAGGGATAAAACTGAGAGTCCAACATGTTGTGCGGACATGGCACCTTGACCTCCCAAGAACAAAACCGCTACCACAAGTCCTGAGATTAGTCATTTTCAGTGGGAAGGGGGGAAGTACATGTTTCAATCGATGAAAATGTCATCAGGGACAAACCTATTTTCCTCAGCTCTGTTGTAGATAAATATTGTCCAATCCTGCACTGTCAATCCCCCTCTGTTTTCAGATGGAGATCCCCCCCCCCCAACATGGATACACACACAAACATATCACATCAAAGATTTCATCAGGAGTAAAACACAAAAATCCAAGGAATGTGTAGTTGCTGGTGATGGTGTTTGAGTCAGATATAGATTTGTCAAGTGCTGATGAATTACATGTTTTGAAACGATAACCCCTATCAATCTTCTCAGTCCTGCTTTTGGCAATGGACCCGACACACGCTGAAGCACACGAAATCAATAACTCAAACCTCCTGCGCACATTCATATCAGAAACAGGGTGACCGAAATGGATATAAAGACAGAACGAGATATGGTTTATAATTTCTGCCTACCCCCATACAGCAACCTATCTATGTATAATAAGTGATCAGCGATAGTGTTTCAACCTCATCCCCCCGCTTCAAAAGAGCAGACGGCATATTAGCAGATGATTTCAGGGCCCTGAAACATACAAACAACTTGACATTTTGCGCTGAATGAAAATTGAGACTCAGTACATAACACTACAGCTATTCACTGGAGTAATGCATGATTAGCGTTCACCGGTGAATAGAAAGGAAGTGCTGCAGGTAATAAAAATGGAGGCACTTCTTCCACAATTCTTTGGACAACAGTGGCATTGTCGGGGTGTGTCGACTTCCTGGCTGTGAATCTTTGGTGTTGCAGAGGCTGATTACCGGAAACCTCTGGAAGATGGCTGTTGCAACAGATTAAAATGACGACGCTTCTCCTCAAATCGTTGCTGGGGATACAGCTACAGTCAAGGCTTTCAATCAAATTAGTTTCAATCACGGGAATTTTCATAGTTTCCATGGTCAGATTTATTGCAAATGAACTAAGTCGGGGTGTGTCTGTGTGAGCCTTTAACTGTGCTTGTGTATGTGTGATTAAGATATCTGGATTCAGACTGCTGGTGCATTGTGAGGATGCACATCTGTCCTTCTGGCACAACACAATGACATAAATGCAGGGCCTCAGCTGTAGGAAGCTTCACAATGGTCCCATGTATCACTCTGGTGTCATGAACCAGGGCGCTATGTGTGTGTGTGTGTGTGTGTGTGTGTGTGTGTGTGGGGGGGGTTATGCATGGATGTTTGTATGCAGCTTGGATGATTCTCTGTGTGTGCAGTCATTTGTGTGTGTGTGTGTGTGTGTGTGTGTGTGTGTAAATCGGGCAGGTGGCCATCACTGGCAGGGTCTCTCTCCGAGTATGTGTCTGAATACAGAGGGCCGTTGTTAATGGAGGGTTCTGTCTCTCTGTTCTCCACATCTGAGGGTCCATACAGACCTCCACAGGCGCCCGCTTCACAGTGTGTGTTGGCACGACATTCACTCCCATCACACTGGGACTCTCTTCCTGTTGAACACCAGGGTGTCGGGGCTTTTCACACCACAGATCAGAGTCCAAGCCAAGAGGAAGAATAGGAGAAGGTCAGAGGGGTGTGTAGACAGAGGAAATGGTATCAGGATAATGGATGCATGGCTGAACAAAACATCAGGGTTTTCAGACAGGAATAAAATACCAGGGGAAGTAGCAAATTTGCCAATCTAACACCGGTGGCCTTTTGTTTCAACAATTACATTGTCTCTTTTGACTGTTCAATAAGACCACTAATTTACCTGTATTTTGTAAGATCACAATTTCTACATTGTTGTTAATAACAACAACAACAACAACAATAATAATAATAATAATAATTGTTTTTGCTTCAAATCACCATGAATTTTAACCAAGGTAATAACTTTAAATATATTTGAATAATATTTGAATTATGTTTCTGTTTTACAATCATTCTACATGAGCATTTAGTATGTATGTGTATATGGCTATGCATTGAAGGACAGTATTAACATACTGTACAGTACAGTATTATGTCTGGTTTTCTCTATTTTTGTTAATTTAGTTTTTACATGCATACATAAGAATGCACCCCCCCTCCCCCATTTTATTTATAAAAGCTCCCTTCATGTCCCTGCCAGGCCTTGTGATGCCAGTAATAACCACCACATGTATTTCACCAATACCCCCACAAGTGCATACAAGACATTAAAAAGATGAAAGTATAGACAAATTTGGAAATATTCTGCAAATTGGGAGGTGAGCTGTGATGAATCAGCACTGATTATCCCTTACAGCTTGTTACCCCCCACTGCTACAGTATGAGTTGCAGGCCGACTCAATTGGAGGAGTGGACCTTTCTGAATCACAAAGCTTCATTGGAAAGTAAACAGTAAGTCACGCCACATAGTACATCAAAACCTGCAATGCATGTTTTCAATTTTTCTATGAGTCAGTTCAACTTCGCTCCAGAAAGGGTAAGTAATTCAGTAATTTTTAGTTTCCATGTCTGTCCGTACACTCATCTCTTCTACTTAACTGGCTCCATCCTATAAAGTGCGTCAATTCAGGGCCACTGTTCTCATCACATCATTTTGGTCTTTAGGTGCAAAGAGCCGTGTTCTTTTACAAATTGACAGGATATCAATTTGGAGTAGTTTTATTTAATCATGACATGAAACTACAGACCTATCATGAAATGAAGCGGCTCTGTGAGTGGTACTATTTAGATATTCAAAGCAACAGTGCACTGTGGGCAGTCTGGCCAGAGAGGGTATACAGAAAAGTCTTTGAATATTAACAATGGCAGCCACATGATACCTTAATTTGTAAACTCGTAAGCCAGTTAGCTCACCAGACCACGTAGAAAAAATAAGCTCTCTCAGGCCAGATTTTTAATTAAGAAGCTAGCCAGAGGGGTTATTGTTTATACTGTGTGGCTGAAAATAAGTTGAAACTTTTCCACGTTCGCTTCATTATGCCAGCCTTCTGAACCTGTTGGTAAATTGCTCTGAAACAATCTTTTGCAGTAATTTAGAGCATCAGATTGAATTAACCAATACGCCCATAAGATTTGGCGCAGAGTGTTTGAGTTCCTCAGTGGGATGATGAAAGCGCAGTGTGATCGAGGAAGCTGACAGGGTCTCTGAACATTATTTATGAGCATTGGTATTTCTCAAAGTAATTATGATTTGCACCAAGATTAAGAAATAAGGAAATTAAATATTAACATACTGTTATTTTACAAATATATGTAGACATACAGTGTGTTGACAAATCATAGTCGAACTGAAATTAAAGTTCATGTTTGATAAGAAATAATTGGTTTGTTATTGTCAGAAAACAAGACTTAAATGCAGTAATAATGCCCCCTAGTGTGTTTCAGGGGACTTGAATTTTTGGTTGACTGACAATGTTAGTACTTAATTTGATTAGTACAATATCTGTGTGAACGGGCACTAAATCTAGTAATGTAATATCACTTAAATTCCAATGGCCACACAAACAGTTAAACATCTAAGAGGTTGTTAGACGTTGTGTGATTATTGGAACTCTCTACCTGACTCCACACATTAGTTACTCCATGTGACGTACAGAGAGCTGAGGTTATGAGATTGTCTCTGTGAGTTTTGACAGTCTGATCATTTCCTATCACCATATCTCGACCCATGAAAATTACAGCTGACGCTAGCTAAGCCCCATCTTTGTAGTAATGCAGGATGAGCACAACACTGAGTGCTAGTGCTGCTGATGACTCAGACTCTTGTTGGAGTCGGTGCTAAGATTAGCAAGCTAACTATTTACTACTTTCTGAGTAGAAGCTGGTTCGCCTAGCTTGCTAGCTTCCACTTTCCAAGTGAAATACAAAATTGGTAACTGTAAATAACTAATGTGAGGTGGTGAAAAAGGGGCAAAAACATCTTGTATCAGAAGCTATAGAGTGCTGTGCTAACGCCGCTAGTCAGATCTTAGTCAACTGCTGCCATGGGAAACATGCAGACACTTTCCATTAATATGTTAAATATGTTAAAGGAAACATTTGCTTAATATTATATACTTTGTATTTTTTCCACAAAAAGTGTGGAGAAATAGTGAAAATGAAATGTGCAACTTTTCTAAAATGTTTGTGCTTCATGTATCTGTGGAAGTGAATATAATTTGTGTGCAACAAATGTCGTTGGATAATAAGGTATGTTATTCTTTATTTTAACTTAAACTCCATGCAAGAAGAAACCTTTGAATCAAATTTTTTAATCCCCTCACTTCTATTTCTCGATGCATTTGTCATTTTCTGCACCCCCTACCTCTCACCTCACTTTGAGCTTCCTTTGACCATTTCTCCTCATTAAATGTTCCTCCCATTTCACTGACAGTTTGTTGTGCACTTGCCTGACTAATCAGAATCTCCTGCTGTTTGAACGAGGTTTAACAGTGTTACGCAACATTGTTTCATAACACTAATCATTAAGTTCAATTGATTGGCACATTAATCAGAGCAGTTAATTGAACAAGCACATGAATGCTAATAAGTGTCTGATTTGACAGAAGCAGAAATCTGTTATTAGATCGTACATCATCATTACCCACAAACTACTGTACCCATGTGCAAGTGTGACTATGTGATTTCATGTGCATGTCTCAGATAGATGAAGTTCCTTATAATTAAGCTTTAATTTCTTTAATTGGACGTGTATCACTGAGAATTAGGGCTGGGAGTAAGTGGGGAAAAGTTAATCTTAGTGAATATTAAATTGGATTTAGTTGAAGGGTAGTGGAAGGTGTGAGGTTTTGTTTTTTACTTTTGGTCTGCGTCAGCGCTTTCTCTAGCCAGCATTATTCAGGCAGTTAGCGACATCATTAGCAAGAGTCTTGGACAGTGTCTGACCTTTTCACCCCTTAGCAATCACACTCTGCATCATTTCCTGCAGACTACCACATTTGGTCAAGTCCCTGTGGTATTCTATAAGTTCATTAGTAAAGTTATGTGACAGCACAGCAAACAGCCTTTTCCTAGACAGCAGTGCTGAGGAAAACAACTTATAGAATACAACAGGAAAACAGGAAGTAGCTTTATGTGTCTGTTGATTTACAAGGTATCAGCAGAGAAATTCTCCAAACAGCAAATTAACTTTGCATAAACTGTGATTTTTATCCTGAGTTCAATTTAGAGACACAGCTCTAGATATGGCAAGGTTGGTCGGCCCACCAATTGGGTCCAGACTATATATTTAATATCTCAACAACAATTTGATGGATTACCATGGCATTTTCTAGAGACATTCATGGTCCCTAGATGATGAATCATACTGGCTTTGAAATCCACCATGAGGTTGTGACTTGTCGTGTCAAGTTATGAACTTCAATTAAATATGGTACACACATTCATGTCCCCTTCAGGATGAACTGTAATCACTTTGGTGATCCCTTAACTTTTCATCAAGTGCCATAATCTGATCAGAATTTCAATTTGTCCAGTACTTTGGTTTATTCGAGGTTCTTTGTGTTTACTGATAATTAACTAATGCATGCTAATACGCCAAACTAAGATGGTTAACATGGTAAACATTACACCTGCTTAGCTTTGCATTGTCACTGATGTTAGCATGTTGACATTTAAACACAATTTATCCTTGTTTAATTGGCTTTCTGCAACATTCAGAATGCTAGATGCATATGTCACATTCTTTAAGTCCCCTGGGTTGTCATACAAAGTGTCACTTTTGTGGTCCTATGGTTGGACTAATCAGTTCTCCTCTCCAGAGGACTGGCACTTTGCCTGGTGGTAAACTCCATGCCCTGCAGAAAAAGCTGGATCAATTGATAGATTGTCAGCATATGCAGCTTAGGGGATTTGAACTATGCTAGGCACAATTCAAACATGTGCCACCCTCCTGAATAAGTTTAATCGATCCATTGGTCTGTGTCTCCTTTTATTACTGTGCTAATAGGCCATGTGTACAAACAAATAAACTGTAACCAGAGCCCCATACTGTGGATGTGCAGTTGATTCATTCATACAGAACATCAACAAAAAAATGTAATATTCTAAGCTGTAAATGGAAGTAACAACAGGCTTCACATCGTATCTAATGACAAGTTTGCCACCTACTCGTCTGGCACTCCCTTGTTTGCAGGTGCAGTGAGTGACACAATGTAGAACACACACACACACACACACACACACACACACACACACAATTTAAATTTTGTTGCACTGTTGGTATGGTAGTTGGTAGTTTTCTGATAACTTTGAAGTACAATAATGCTCTATCCATTGAGCTATATACAGGACTTCAGGCCTTATTGATCCTAATGGACAACCTGTAGGAGTGAAGAGAAACAAGAGATGAGCCAGAGTATCTTCAGCCACAAATATCCATCATGTTTTGTCTAAAACTAAAACTAATCTTGAAGCCAGGTTGAGTGTGCATGTGAATGTCTGACAAAACGTTACCAACATGTTACACTTTCTCACAGTCTGTGCAGAAAGATCTGGAGAATGTAGGTCTGTTTTTGTCAGTTTCATTTGGCTTTTCTATCGTCAAGCTCCCTGGTGATGCATCAATTTTTGTGTGAGAGTATCTGTGTCAGTCGGTTGATTCTCATCGCCGCGTGGCCAACATGGCTTGGTTTATTTATGCCAACAAAACATTGTTCTCATGCCAATGAAAAGGGCAAATGCATAAAAATGTGTGGCAGCTGTATTCACGCTTTCTTTACCTGAGACTGTTATCAACGAGAGCACATGTGGGGAGGAGGAGAGGAGGGAGACTTGCAGACCGTCTGGTAGACAACATGTAACCAGCATTTAGCATGAAGACAGACTGATTGCTTGTTTTAGCTGTTGTCTGGAACCACACATGGATACAAAGTACAGTGTACACCTAAAAAGTCTGGGCATAACTGCAGGTGCTTTAATTAGAAACTAAATAATGAAACAGAATGGACTCGAGTGGGCCTCGAGCAGGAAAAAGGACTGGTGGTCAGACTGAGGGGGGAAGAAATGTTTCTTAATCATAGCTTTGTGCCTTGGAGCATGGTAACTTTTAATGAATGATTGAAAACCAATCATAAATGGTGGTACATTAATACTGCAGGATGCCAAATGACCTTTTCCTTTGAACTGAGTGAAAAATGACATTCCAGCATTCCACATTTTGATGGCTTTTTTTTTTATTATTACGTGTTTTGCCCGTCCTATAAGGCCGCCCAATCCCTTAAGAGATTTCAATTAAGTTGTCCTACAGAGTTCCTCACTTACTTTCCTTAATCTCTCTTTTGGCTTGTGGCAAAGTGTGATTTTGTTTTTTCCTCTATGTCATTTCCAATTTAATAGAAATGCATTTTTGTTCGCCTGTGTTATGAATTAAAATGGAGTTCTTTATGGGCGTAGGTGCATGCTGCCATGGTTGAGCACCCCTTCATTCAAACTCTCTGTACCTTGAAGGTGAGTAGTGCAGTGTCTATGTGAACTCCATAAATTGAGTTGTATGAGTTCTCCTTTTGGTGTTGTTGAAGGTAAGGCTCCAAACTTACCCTTGAGAAGGTGTTTGCTCCTGCTGAATTATAGATGAAGTCAGTCTCAGTTCACTCAGAGGGTTATATTTTCTCAGAAGATATTAGACTCTCTGTGATGAGTATTATCTCCATTAGGAGAGACAATGCCATGGCAATTTATATGATTCATTCACAAAAATCCAAATTAAACCCCGACCATTTAACGCAACTGCTCTGGTAATGCTATAAACAAAATAACACAATCTTCCTTCATACATTTCATTATTAAACATGATTCATGGCAGCTGACAGATCAGAAATCTTTTAGATTTTCTCAGCGAGGCTTTGTGGTTCTGGGCTTCAGATTGGGAGACATTAGAGGCTGTAATGAGGAAAGCCCAGAGATCCGTGGACCGTGCAACCCATCCTCTCATTCCTCTACAACATGAAAAGACAAGCAGAGAACCGCCTACAGCCCATCCCCGAATAAATGATGAAGCTTTTTTTGTGCCTGTAACACTTTTTTGGAACGACCCGACATTCCCTGGGAGACAAAGCAATCTTTCACATCAAAACTAAAAGACATTTTGTTCGTGCTACCCCTAAAAGGATTCCCACCTGACACACAGCTTGTTAGTCCCCCCAGAAGACCTGGGATATTTGGCATGGGGAGAGAGACAGACAGTTACATAAAAGCTAATGAGTGCCTGGCATTGGACTGACAGGGCCCATGGGTGTTCTCGGCTGACTGTCTTTGTATGTGTGGATGCGTGGATGTGCATCATTATTGTCCTAAATTAGTACATGCATCTGTCAGTCTTCAGGCCTGTGCTGATGGCTTGTCATTCATGGTTGGTTAAACAAGACTGGTCAGTCAGTGTGTGCCTTCCAGTTGCATTCAACCTTGCCTTCAGCCACATCAGCCCAATGACTAACAAGTTGCCACCCTCTGCTGCGTACTGGCAATGTCTTGGTTCTGACATGACTCAATCATGCTTTGTTGTCATATTACAGCATTGCTGATATGCTAATTGATCCCTGGCTAAGCCCTGCCCACTACTGTTGCTGTTGTTGCACAATCTTTACAATAATAATGCTGACAGATTTACAAAAATCATAGTTATTTTAAACAATAGCTTAATTTGCGCTTTTGACAGAAATAGACAAAAGCAGCCATTTCATGTTAGCATCTGTACATTCTTCTGGCAGAAATGACAGCTGTTACTGGCAGATTTTGTTAGCCAGCTATTAGCTATATTAGTAGCTAGCGAGCTGAGTAACATTACCTCCTTGAGTTGGTTGGAAACTCTTTTTTCAGCTGAACCCAAATATGTTCTCACAGTACCTTACCTATGCATTTGATGGCTAAATATGTGATATCCTGCTAATTCAGTGCCATGTAATTATGCAAAAGAGACTGAGGCTAAAGCTACATCTCCCTGGCAGAAAGACAGTAGTTGATAAAACATGTAATAGCTTTTGAAATAAAGGACCAACGTGTTCTTATATTACAGGGTAGAACCAATCAATCCTTGATTATTGTACAGTAATGGCATTTTGACGTTTACTATAGAAATATATAATTACATGGACAAACAGCACAAGTAGGTGTACTTTTTATTGTTCGCTATTTTAAACACTTTTACATGTGGAGAAAGCTTGACAGGGCCTGCGGTGCCTGCGCCTTGTTACAGTTGGCTGCTAAACTATGATTGGAAAACCACTTTTAATGACTTAAAGGGTTATCAAGTCAATCAAGGACTTCATACAGAATCTGTGAAGTTGCTGTAAATTTGAGTCAGTTGCTTTAAGAGAGAAGGAGAGAGGACGACTTTGTGATTCCTCAGCAATAATCAGCAAGGGCATTTGAAATGGAAAAACAGATTGGAGTAATAATTCTGCTTCATCCCGCTCTATAATTGCAGTGAAGCAGTTCAGAGGAAAAGAGCAGCATCTAAATTTTAGTCTTGAAGATTTGAAGCGGGGATGTTGGTTGTGGTGAGTTGTATCCTTGGGAAGTGTTTTATTTTTATTTTTTTGCTGGTGTAAGCATCTTTTGATGGCCAGACCATTTTAGAGCCCCCATGTATCTGCCACAAAATGTGATTTTGTTTTGGCTACATTTGTTTTGCAAGCTTTTTACGTTTTTCTGGCAACACTGCTGCTAAGTTGCATCGATTTGTCACAAGAGATATTAGCCTGTCATGACCCAGGTATATATTTTGTGGAAAGATTAACACCTCCCCCCCAGCTGTGAGTGCTGCTGCCCAAAGGATTTTCTTCCTTTGCTTCAGAGTCGAGAACCAGAAGTCTTCAGCAGAATACATCTGCCAAGATATAGATCATGTACTTACTTTTTCCATCATTCTCCAGATTAATGTCTTGTTCTCCTCACACTTCTTACTCTATAACTTGTCACTCTGCTTCTGTTACAACTGCTACATGATCCCCTGTGGAAATAATTGCAATGGAAACCTGTGGTTTGAGTGGAAAGAACAAACCAGTGCTGATATTGTGGAGCCATAAAACAAGACAGACTAGATTCACAACCTTATTAGCAAAAAGCATATCCAACTTGGCTAGAGATGTGTGTTCTGACAAGCATATCTCACAGATGGCAAACTCTGTTGGGTGATTTTAAAAAGTACAAATGTAAAAAGTGAATTTGTGCAGAGATACAGAAAAAACAGGGAAAAGGAATGAAGAAAGACCTGATGCATGAAGAAATGAGCAGTAAGGAGGACGTGTAGCAAAGGTGGGCCGCAAAAGATCAAGATGTTGCATTGCAACTGCGGGAGCTTGGTGTAGACGCAGCAGGAGGCCGGTGGAGGGAAAATCATGTCAGGGAATATCACACTGTCACAAATCACATCGCCAGCTCCCAGCTGAGACTGATCCGCCAACCTTCTGCTACCCAGCCTTTATGCGCCCTTAGGTTTTTCTTCCTCACGATGCAGCTAGGACATTTCTCTGTGAGGAAGCGCTGTGTTTTATGAGCAGGTGACTGTGGTACCAGTGTGGGATCATGAGGTCAGGGCTGTGACTGGAAATGGTAGAAGAGGATTAGTGGCCCAGCAGAGGGAGAGAGCGGCCTCCCTGTAGTGGAGAACCAGCTGGTCAGCAGGCTGGCCAGCCCAGCTCCATCTGTCAGTCACCTGCTTGACCCACTGGGAGCTCTGGTAAATCTCTCCGCCTCCTGTAGCTCCCAGAGATTGTCATTCAGTTTGGTTGTTCCATACTTAATCTGTCATGGAGACCTTGCAGAAAGTAGCGTCAAAGCGAATCTGCAACCTGTACACATTTAAAAAAAAAAAATGCTCAACCTTGTTTGACCTTTGTTAATGTGCAACCACTTAGATGACATTACTTGGGGGTTCAGGGGATGGATGGAAAGCTTATTCTCTTGCGTGACAGACTTCCCTGAACTGTACAAGGCCACTTTAAAATCATATCACAGTCTTGGCAGGGTGACTTACGTCACATGCACAACTTGACGCTTTGTCAGATTAAAGGAGACTGTAAGTCATTCACTTCCAATGGAGGATGAATGATGGACAGTAGTGCTCCCCCCTGCTGGGAAGAAACTTGACCCTCAGAACAACTGGAAGTAGGAAGTGGAACAATGGAAGCCCAATCATTAGGAACATTGTTTGGCTTTATTTAGACAAAGGAAAAACATTTATTTTCCACTGTAGAAATATTCATTATGGTTTATATTTGTAGTGATAATGACCATTGATTGCTTTGGCTGTTCCATCCAATTTTTGTCAATCGAAGAGCTCCCCAGCACTAAACCAGTGGTGAAGATTATGACAAAAATGCATCAACAAAATGTTTCACTAAAATATTTTAGCAGTCAGATGGTTAATGTTAATATTCAATAGGCAGATAGCAAACATTGAAGATTTCCTGCTAGCTGTATGCTACACTTTTGCCTCTGCACCCAACCTTGCGAGAGAAAAAAAAGAGTTCATTTCTAACTCTGGAAAATCGTGTGATAAAACCAAGAGCTCCACTGCAGCTCCTGAATAGACTTTGTAGTTGTTGATTGTTTTTCTCACAGCCAACATCAGATTTTGATCCTGGAAATACTTGATCTCATTTTCTGAAAGAAACCTGCTCCCTTTAAACCTGGAAGATAACAGCGTTCATGTAGGATCTCATTTCTTATATTAAGAGGTTGATTAAGAACATAGGTTTAAGATTCAAGTGAAATGCCTAACATGGGAGCGCTGGAAAATTTACAATTTATACATTTTCAAACCAAAAAACTTAGTCAGAGTTAGTGTTGTAAATTTGCTTTATTGAAATCATTTCAATACTTTATTTAATGTTCAGTTCAACCCAGTTGTTTCTGGAATCTTTGAAGACTTCCCAGGAAATGTTATTTTCCCAAGCCTTCAATCACCCCAGTTCTGTCACAGCTTCTGTTCCATATCTCATCCATAACCAAGTCAGGTACCAAAAACAAAAGATGTTTTTTTTCTCCCTCCCTATTCGAAACGATGCTGCATTTTGTTTTTACTGCTGAATCCCTCTGACAGCTGTTGTGGGTTCCTGTCAAAAAGTGCTCTTTTTTTTCATTTCCCAGTCTCAGTCACACTAACAAGGAGTGAATAAACAGAAGGTAGAGTAGAAAAAACAATAGTTGGAAATGCTTCTGCCCAAGAGAGTCAGTAGATTTTGGGAGCCAGGAAAGGTTAAACTTTATGACATGATCTTTGAAATTGTTGTCTCCTTCAAATACATGCACAAGTGTCGAGGAAAAATGATACAGAGAGTTGGAGTAGCAGTTTTCGATAATGGCTCAGTTTCGCTCATGTTGCCGCCTTTGTGCTCAACACTGAAAGCTGCTGTCTCTCCCCAACAATAACAGATGTCAAAATCATGTTCTCCTAAAAGTTTATAACTGCTGTGTGCTTATTGCAGCCATCTTAGTAGAAAGCCAATTGTGTTTGATTGACTGTGACTGTGATTGGCAGAAACTTGGCTCTATTGTTTGGCCACTCATGTTATCACATTTGAGAAGCCCGACTAGCCTGCAGCAGTAAAAGCAAGAGGGGGATATTGGCTCCTGAGTAGCTGGCATCCAGCCTTTTTCAGACAGGCAATTCCAGGGGAGCAATTGTCTGGTTTAATTGCTCCAAAAAAGAAAGACGGAGAGGCGGTGAAACTAACAAGCTGTCTACAGAATCAGTAATTTACAGGCTCTGTGATAAAAACAGATTTATATTTTTCTATTTTTTTTCTTCTCTCTCTCTCTCTGCTCTGTTTCTCTCTTGTGGTTCCAGTTATTGTAAAATATTCACAGGGTGGGTTATTGGGCTGGTATAATTTGCGGTTGTGATTTGCACAGTGGGACTAACACACACTGATTTCACTAACTCTCTGACTGATTTGATAGGCCCAAGCTGTCTATCGCCTCATCACCTGGCCCATTTATAAACTAGAAAGCGCATTCCTCTGCCAAGGCTATCTTCTAAATTTGTTATTTTAAGAAATGTTTTAATATACATCTGGATCTGGATCAAATAGACATAGAGGTGCCAGATTATTTTCTCTTCAATTTTGTGAGGTATTTCAGAAGCAAACATCTTGTGATGTTAAAAAAATGTTTTTAATATCTCTGTATCTAATTTGTTCCTTCGCCCATGAACTTATTTCCACCACAAATCATTAGAAATCTGTAAACTAATTTTTGTGATGTCTTACAGAATAACATGCAAACTGGACCAAAATCATATTCTTTACTTGCTTTAGCATCTTCTTTAGCTAAGTTTCACCTTTTGCTTTATTTTTCTCTTAGTTTTATTCAGCATCCCCTTTTATAGTAATTTATCTACTGTAAGCATTACAGTGTTGTGGTTAGACTTAGAATATTGCCCAAGCTTGTAGTTTTACCCAATCTGCCTTTGAAAATAATTATTCTGAAAGGCAACTGAGTCCTATATTTTACTGCTGTAGTCAAAAAGGCAGCTACTGCAAACTGTGACAGTCTGACATTTCAGGGTAATTTTCTAGTAAGAGTTACCTGTGTTTGAGCAGTACATAACCTACATAATGGAGGCAGACAAACAGCAGGCACCAGAGTGTCGCCCAAATGAAACACGAGCCTTTCATCCTACCACAGATATACCCTTCCCATCTATTGTTGTCACAATAGCATCACTTTTGCACAAAATAATTGATTGTTTTTCACAGAATTAATGACCTATGAAATCTGATTTTGAATCTCAGCGGTGAACACAAAGTAATACTAAAAGGTGTGTGTGTGTGTGTTTGTGTGTGTGTGGGGGGGGGGGGGGTAGGTTAAGAGCAAAATGTGTACAGTACTAAATCAATGTTCCACAGACACAAATCCATCCAATATATTGAATAGTCATGTCAGGGCAAATTCATGCACACACGACGCAGAGCAGAGGGAAATGGACATTAAGAGGCTCAGGCACATTTACAAAAACATACTGCTTAGTGTGTGTGCGTGTGAGGTTGTGGACCATGGCCTTTTCCTCTCCCCTCTGCAGCAGCCTCCATCCATATTCATAACCTCCCACAGCGATAGCAGAGGAAAGGAGGGAGGGGAAGAAAGGAGTAGGAGGAATGAGAATTTCAGTGTGTACAAGTTAAAAGGAAAGGAATAAGGAACATAGCATTGTGTGTGTGTGTGTGTGTGTGTGTGTGTGTGTGTGTGTGTATGTGCTTATTTTTCATTAGGATATATTTTCCTATAATCTTGGAAAGGCTAGGTTTGCGAACATGAATTGGAGTGTAAACTAGTAGCCATAAACAAGACAACTAATGACCCAGCTATTATTATCAATCTTTCAAACACACCATTTGTGTTGCACATGAGTTCGACATTGAGGACTCAGCAACAATATGCAGGGTGATTTAACAGGAATAAGAGAACATTTTCCGGTTCATAACCATTAGCATCACAATTAAATTCAAATGGATTTAAAGGCTCATACAAATATGCATGCAATGCATGAAGGCAAGGACCAATTAATCATCAGTAGAGGAGCCTCACATTTTCTGTTTCCAAAATAGACTCTGACATTTCCTCTCAATCAATCGAGTATCAATAAAGAATCAGTGAATTGGATGTATGATGTAAGATTGTCATTATAACAAGTAGCACGTACCAAAGGAGACAATAAGCATTACTTTAACTTGGAGAAAGTTGTATGTGTGTACTCATTACCATTTTGTATGCGATGACTAAATTGATTGATGAAATGATTGCGTGGTAAACAGCAGAAATACATTTGTCTTACAAAGTAATCTTGTCGTGCCCTTGTATTTGAATTTGTATTTGTATTTTTATATGTATTTGAATGCCCAACAGCGCCTGAAATACCCCTTCCCCACACCATCCCCACACCTTTCAGATGTTTGTGGGTGCTGTGTCCGACAATTTTTCTACCTTTTACAAAACCGACAATCCAACAAGCACTTCACAACTGGCCACATGTGTGAGGGTGAGATGCACTATTTCTAGTGTGCACAGCTACGTGCGACACTATCAATGCCTTCCAGCAAAGATTGTCAAAAAGTATACAGAGTTATCCTCATATTTAAATTATTATCACATGTGGCCCCACTGTATAATGGCTTTCTCCTTGTCCCTTGACGCTTACCACTTTGTATGAAATAGTTTGTTTTGAGCATTCCCCACCGCCACCTTTATAATTAAAATGGGGGGCTAGGATAAGCATTAGTGTTTCAATAAGAGTCCCCACAAGAACAAATGGGTGTGTGCTTGGCATGTGAAAAATCTCTCACGTTAGCCCACCTCCATCATTTTTCAGACGCTTTTCTGTCACACGCATAGACACAAATCGGTCATTCTGTCAAAATCTGTCCCATCATTTCCATCTACATTGCTCCATCTATTTCATCTCATTCATATCTTAGCTCTCTTGTCACTTTTTAACCTTATTCAACTGTGTATTTCGTCAAAAGATTCGAGCACCGTACAAAGGAATTTTGTCATTATCTCTTGGAATCCCGGTCTTTTCAGATATAACAGTGGGACAGGCTTGAATTTAGTTTGGCATTGATCGGTCTAATGGTATCATGTGCTAATGGCCCTTGTCATTGTATGCCGAGTTTAACGATTCATGTTTGATTACAACCCTTATGGAAATGATATGATTCATAGCTGTATAGCAGGCAATTAACACACATGGACACGGACTCTCTCTCTCTCTAACTCACACACACACACACACACACACACACACACACACACACACTCACACACACACACACACACACACAGACAGACTCTATCCATGCAATCCCTGTGGCCCACTTGATGGGGTGTATAATGTGTTTTCACGTTCAAAGCATTTTACAGTAGACTTTCTTAAGGGTTTTAAAGCACACCCGACTGTTTGATCATCCACTTGACACTCTCTGGAGCTTTTCTGAGCTGGAGGAGCTCACACATTTTCCAGCCCTGGACAGCAGAAAGCCAGACCCATGTTGTGGAAGGACAGAGGTTACAAATATGACAGACAAATATAAACACTTAACAGGTACATGGCTACAACTTTATTTTAACCACCACATTTAACATTTATGAGCAGTAAATAAACAATTAAAGAAAAGGTTTATAAGACTCTACAATGCACTATAATGATGTTGTAAACAAATTTAATGGCGTTTTCAGTGTTATTAGTAACTGCAGCTATTCCTATGGGGCACCCATGACTGGTGTTCATGAATGTTATCAGAATGATATTAGAGTCTAACCTAATAATAATGACATGTTGCTAATGATAAGTAGTTTTAAACATATTTATGAGGAGTTTAAAACAGTATTACTGTAAACAAAATTTTAAATGAACAGAACCAAACTCTAGAAATCAGCAAATAACTATGACTCAATGACTGTATGTTTTTAAAAAGCAAACCACTTTAATTATGAATAATGATTCATTTTGTGCCAAAATCCGAAACATTAAATTTCACCCTCTTAAATGTAAATCGCCATTATGCTATTGTCAGTTGAATATCTTTGGGTTTGGTTGGTGTTGAGTGTTGGTTAGAAAAAAAAAAAGCTTCAGCTCAGGGAAATCGTGATCAGCATTTATCATTTTATATTTATAAATTAAATTGGTAAATTGATTTATTGGGAAAAAAACTTTTGAGAGATTAAAAAGAAAAGATGTTAGCTGCAGCCATAATTACTCCCTTAATTTGTGCATATAAATTTATATTTTAGTGTTCCCTCAGGTACAGCTGGTGCTTCATACTGAGTGACCAGGAATGCATCATTTGTACTCTATCTAACCAATGTGAGAAAGGAAGTAAAGCTAACACAGCCACTATCTAATTAGTGTATTTATGTAGATGACACATCAAGTCGAGTGTCTTCACTCACTTTCGGATGGAGAATCCAATTCATGTACAGTATGTTCTCTGCCTACGCTAGCTATTAGCTACCTCCGCTTGCCTAATTACTGTCATTCATCCTTTATCAATGAGAAGTGGTGGGAACCAGCTGCTACCGCATGGCTGTGTTCTCATTTGCATGCAAATACACATGTGCACACACACACACACACACACACACACTGATAGACATGCACACCGCACAGAATATGTCACTCAGTTAGAGAAACATGATGGAGAAATGGGGAATGTTTTTGCATATTTTACCTTTCTAAGTGATCGTCTGCCAATAGTATTCGTCTGTATTTGGTATTCCCATGCTTTCCCCTAAATCACTAAGCTTGTGTGTGTGTGTGGGGGGGGGGGCAGTAATCTATTTAAAGTAGTCTCTTTGACACTGAGGTGATGGCATATTTTATTAGCTCGTGCTCAGGGACCGGTGAGAATTGTGACATTGTGGATCCTGAACTTCTTTGTTCCTTCTCATCTGTCTTCTGATCCCGTTTCAGCTCCTTCAAATCGTCCTGCCTCCGTCTCTCCCCGCCTACCCCTTCCACACCTTAATCCCTCTGTCATTCTTACTTCACTTTTCTCCTGCCTCAATCCTCCAACCCCTCACTCTGCTTGGGCCTTTTCGTGGCATCTCCAACAACAGGCGCCTGTTATCAGTAAAATGATCCTGCCACGTTGTGCCTCCTCCTACAAGCCGGCCTCTTCTCATGACAACTGGCTAATTAGGTGTCACCACGGAAAATGAAAGGTAAATGGACAGTAGATACGGCAAAGCCATGAAGCTGTCAACTGTGTCACTTTTGGCAAGAGAGGAGGACGATTGGAAGAAAGGGAGATGAGGGAGATTAGGTGTAGAGGTCAGTAAAAGAGTTAAGAGCGCTGGAAGGACGATGAAGGGATTGGGTGGAATTAGGAGGTAGGAGGATTGAAAGCTAGATAAATGCGGGAGAAAACGAGAAGATGAGAGACAAATAGATATACGCTATGAGATGTGGGAGGGGAGAAGGTGAGGAAGTGATGCAAGAAGCAAAGGCCACTGCTGTTCCCTGTGACCGCTAATAAAATGCTCCAGTCAGACCTCTTGTATGTGCACACATGCATGAGAAAACACACACACACACACACACACACACAAAGGGCAGGTAGACTTCCTGATCGATTGAGCCATGCCCTGCTCTGACGTCTCAGCAGGCCTCAAGATGAATGAGCTGACCTACGAAGGAAAAGAGAAAGAGAAAAGAGGAATAAACAAACCTTTGGCTTTTAAATCTCAGAGGTTTGTGTGAGTTACAGGATGGGAGGGTAGTGTGTGTATCAACACTTGTGGCTCTTGTTTTCTGTTCCTGTGTGTGTGTACGCAACCTTGTCTCCTAAAAATATCACACAGATTGGAGTTTTTTTTAAATCATATTGAGGAAATGTTTATATTAAGTTCACGGCTAACGCAAAATGTTTCCACTGGATGTTACTGTCACTATATTTCATATGTTTGTCCCACAATATTTTAATAGTCATTTTTAATGAACTCAAAGAAAGTTGGCAAAGGTTAGATAGAATCTTGGTTTTCTATTGAAAAAATTAAAGCTGACCTGAAGTAAAAGATTTGATGGGTTGACTTCACAATATGGTACACAACAATGTGAGTAGTTAGTTACTAAAGAACGGGAGAGGAACAAATCAGGAACAACCTGATAATTAATGAATCGTTGTTTTAACTATTTGAACAAATAATCGATGCTGATCATTTTTTATGGCGAGTCCCACCATGTAGAAGGACATGCCTACACACTAACAAAAAAGTGGAAGAGGCTCTTCAGATGCAAAAAGAATACACGTATTCCCTTTGTAAAAAGTAGCTGAAAGGGAGAAAAAAAGTGATAAACGTGAGCTTTTCACTTCTTCTGCTGTGATTGAAACATTCACTTTTCTGTCAAATTTGGTCACTCTTTTGCACTGAAAATAAAATTAACTGATTATTTTTTTTTTTTTTATATATTATTTGACAAGCAAATCCATTAGATTGTTTGCTGAAGAGTTATCAACCTGTCAGCGTAGTTGTGTGTTGTCGACTATGTAAATCTCTGTGTCTTGAATGGAGCCATAGCCTGAGACAGATTTGAGCTGCTCCTGTTCAACCCGGCACTTAAGAACCATCCATCACCTCTCAGCTGATGGTCCACCACTGGCCAGGCTGTCACTGCCACTCAGACAAGGCAACACTCACACAGCAGCCAAGAGAATGACTGTTGTGCACTGAAAAGGGCACATTGACTAATAATTGGAACTGTGCCCATACTGAGCTTGAGGCTAATTAGCTGTGTACCACCAAAAGTGTGACCTCCATACTAATAGAGGATGTTTTGTTTGCAGCTTCTCAGTCTACAGCAGGTAGCTGACAACAGACTCGCCTACCATTCACATTTCCTTTGGTACAATCATGGAACGTTAACATAATATAATCACTCTCACAAATATTCAGTGATGATATTAATTCTTCATTAAGGCAATTAGGAACAAGGGCATCCAATCATTCAATCTCATTAGCTTCTTTGTCAAGTAGTCGGCCCCCCATCCCTGCATGGCATACCGTATTTATTGCAGTGATGCTCATTTAGTGTCAGTGCTTATATAAGTCATTGCATTGCTGTGAAAGTGCCCGCTCACAGATGGTTTTCTATTACATTCCATATAGAACATATAATTGAGAATATTAGTCAGGGAGATGATGACTACACTGTTTCATGAGAATGGCTGTAATTTTCTATGCACAGTAATAATGACAGAATACAGTTTCTTGTTTAAGAGAACAGCAGGTACTGTGGCTGACACTAATTCTGTAGCTGTAACTATGTCTATCTATCAATCTCATAACATGCGCACAAACGTGCACACAAAGCAGCTGACTGCTGAACTTACGGTCCTTGCCACACAAGCCCTCAAACCATCTTTGAAACAAGCCTGGGTCAAGAAAACAGAGACTGCTTCTGAAATTAGCAGGGTGCACAGTAGCTACAGTAAAGACTGCATGGGCATGGAAATGGCAATTGATATCTTACTGCTAATGCAAGCAGTTAAATGACAACTGATGCAGGTATTGGCAGGGCATGCCAATCAAGCAAAACATAATGCAAAATTAGATTTATTAATTGATGGTATGGCCAAGGGGAAAAGAGGAGAGATGTGACTTTCGGTAAGTTGTTGTATTCACATGTTGTGTCATCTTAGCTGCAATTGCTAACATTAGCTCCAAATGACCTACGTTTAGGAATCAGCTGGATTGTGTGCATATGTGAACCCTGCAGCTTTGTTGTGAGGACAGGACGTCTTTGAGCATTTGCCGTGTCTAACAGGATAACTGTTGATGGTCAGTAAATACCTCTGGCTATACTGGCTGCTTGTTAAATCATAAGGCCTAGTTTTCTATTTCTACATGTGTTGCATGATAAATGATACACGATTGTATTATTATTCGTATTATAATTTTTCAATTACTTATTGAGTAATTAATTACATTTTTCAACTTGCCCAACACTGGCTGTGGCACACCTTAAATCACATGAATAACTAAAAGAGAAAGGGACGGAGAACTCAAGATAATGTGCCCTATTTTAAACCTTAATATCTTCTCAATGGAACAATAATCATCAAAATAGCCACCAAGGCACACATTAGATGAAGTAAAATTTCAATTGACAAAAATGCTTTCTATGCAAAATGATTCCTACTCTCTCTTTTGATCTACCACATTAATAAGCAGACAGGCTTGTTAAAGCCCTTTTCAGATGGAATACGTGACATTGCTGGCTTCATCTATCGGTTAGACCAGACACAGGTGACTTTTACGTTAACGTTCCTTAAGGCTTCATTCAGACATGACAGTACATTTATGGACAGAGACACAATGTTCACCTGGCGCATGAGAGGGAACAGAGAGTGTGTCTCACAGGCTGCATCACTGATGGATTTTAAAACATATTTACTGTTGAAGCTTTTTTAACAGTGATACTACTCATACATTTTCACATCAGTTATATAATTACATTTTTATTTTAAAGCGAATTCTTCATAAGAGACAATGATTAATATACATTGATTACAGTGGTTAATGTTATTAGGTGTGACCCAGTACACACACACACACACACACACACACACACACACACACACACACCTGTGGTAAATAAGGTATAATGCAAGTAGCACTATGGGCCAGAGTTAGCAGAAATGTGGTGGAAAGGTACACTGTCATCTGAGGGAGCCTCTATATTAGTCTGAGGGTGCTTAGCTTCCTAGAGCACCCCCTTATAACTGGGCCTGCTTTGAAGCTACCATTTCCAGACATGCCCCCCCCCCCCCAACACCCCACTCCACACACACCTCCATGTACAGTAACCTCAAGGGAACATCACTCAAATCACTGAAGAGCAACGCGAGGTGATTACTGTGATCTAGCCGTACTCTCCTTGTACTCCAGTAATGGAGCTGGCCACAGTGATGCCTGTTGAGTTGATGTTTTAAGAGCTTTAATGGACTGGCGAGCCACGGATGAGAGCTGGGTTTCTGATTCTATATTTTGATAATGTGCTCACATGTGTTTGTGTGTGTGTGTGTGTGTGTGTGTGTGTGTGTGTGTGTGTGTGTGTGTGTGTGTGTGTGTGTGTGTGTATGTATAGACGGACTCTGCAATATGATGTGAGCTAATTGGATAAATGGTGGTAGTGTAGTAACTATAGAAATGTGAGGTTGCATTTTTAGCCTTCCAAATGATAGTGCAGGTTCTCTATGGATGGCAATGTCATTCAGTTCAAAGTACTTTGGTCACAGCGGGTTAAGGAGCAGCTCTGCCTCTAGGGAATGCTGGCAGAGCTTACAGACTAGTCTTGAGTGTTGATTACTGCTTGAGTTACACACAAACATTGCATTTTAGAGTGTTTTAAAGGCCCTGTTATTATGTTGTCTAAATGGTACAATAACATCATTGTTGGAAACAGTTCAAGTGTGCTTTTACAAGCAATGTTCTAAAAGAGCCATGGCTGGTGATTTAGTCTATCTTTAGTCTATCTCTATTATAGATAATGCTGTGTAGCTCTCCCAAGGGCTGCATCAGTAGCTCAGATTCCTTTGTATCTCCTTTAAATTCACAATCCACCTCCTCAGTGACTTCTAAAAGTCTAGTCTTTTTCTTTTCTCCCTCGTGTCTTGCTTCCCTCCTACTTCCCCTTTCCCTTCTGTGTCCCAGCCTTGTGTAGTAGATTCAATATTGATGAAGTGGATCGATCACAAGAACACCACCCTCCCCCTTTCCGGTACTGTAGGTCTTGAATAATCTATCCCTCATCCAATATTCTGATACAAGCAATAAATGGCTGAAGTTAACGATTCCTTCCACTTTCAGATCATAGTCTCCTGAGCAAAGAATTCTGACTGTCGAGGCTTTACTTACTTATTGTTTGAACTGCTATTTACTTGCATCCTAGGGACATGCAGTTGTTGCCAGGAAATATTCCCCCATTAGATTAAGATGATGAGAAATAGCAAAGACTGATTTACAGGTGCAGACACGTATTCACCGCTGAATAAAGCAGCATGATATTTATAATCGTTCAGAGATTAATTAGATTAACCAGTAATGTTTGAGAGGTTTTACACATCTGACCTTTAATTTATAGCACATTTAGACACATACAGTAGTCAAGACTATGTAATAAAGAATATTATTATATAATTATTATATATGTGGGTGAAGTATTTTCTAATTATAATGTTGATGGTGAGGGGAGAGGGCAACTGGCAACCTTTTCCTTTGTTTTGAATCCTCTGACACCGTGGTATCTTCCTTTATGTCTCGTGTCCACTGATGTCGTTTTGTGTCAAGCCTCTACTGTTATAAGATGGAGTTTAATCTCAACATGTGGCCTCTAGAGACTTTGCCACAGAAGTGATCCTTGACTGTAGCACCTCGAGTAATCACAGTGGATTATGTGACTGTTGGTCTAACACAGAGCAATATCAATATCATAGTTTGCACTACATCTGCCGCGCCTGGAATTTAACTAGATACAAGATACTCTGATGATTGCCTTTTCCCTCAGAGACTCTAAACTCAGTTACGTTTTAATCTTCCGTTGAATCTAAGCACTATGATTTACAGTATCTAAATTAAATGAAGTGGTCTGCTCCAGCAAAACTGACAGTGAAACAAATATGGCCAAGGAGTAATTGTGGGAAATTAAAGTTGTGCTCTGTGTAATGTGTGTATAAAAGAAATTTAATTATGCAGACACTGTACTGTACAAACACTGTAACATCCGGCTGGCCGTGGCCTGTAGGGCAGCAACAATTTTGTCGCACACCATTCAAACTATGGTTGACAATAAATTCCATCATAGCTGCGCCTGAAGGACTTTGATTGAATGCAACCACAGCAGCTTTTTATCACAGACAAGCAATTATTAAATTATAAGTATATGAGTATATGAGTATGATGCTATAATGGCAGGCTGGTTGTTTGTTCATATTTGTTAATCTGGCCAGTTAACAGTTTGTTTGTGTTCCTTTTATCCTCTGACAACAAGCCGGTGATGATGGTAATCAGCCTTAATTGTGAATTTGATGTGATTTTGAAATTAAGACAGAGAGTAAGCTCAGAAGAGCTCACAGCTCAGGCCATATCCGAATAAGTCTGATTGTTATTGATTGGCTTGAAGCATTGCATGATTGTGTTGTGAGATATTTCTGTAACGCCAACAACACACACACACACACACACAACACCAAAGACAATGTTGTCAGATGAAATGTTAATCATTCCCTTTTCCCGCAAGGACTTGTGAAGTAAACAGGGCTCATATAAATGTTCTCATGCACTCTAATACTTGTTAGCACTTGTAAATAAGACAACAAGGAGATGAGCTCAAATAAATGCATGCTCTTGGTCCTCTTTTTGTCTTCTCATAACTGTAGCCAGTCATGGAAAACATGCAGAGGACAAAGACAGAAAAAGCCCACATACCCCTTGCCAAATGCACACACACACACACACACACACACACACGCTTAAATACACACACACTTGCACTTTTACTGCAGTCTGGGTAGAGGTCTCAGAGACAGGAGGAGTGTGATGATGGATGTGTTGTATCTACGTCTTCCAGACAGCCAGTCTGCAATGTGGTCAGAGAAGCACAAGGAAGGCCATCGGTCAACACACATTTTAACCCCTATTTTAACTTGTATTTATGTGTGTGTGTGTATGTGTGTGTGTGTGTGTGTGTGTGTGTGTGTGTGTGTGTGTGTGTGTGTGTGTGTGTGTGTGTGAGTGAGTGAGTGCATGTGTGTGTGTCAGTGCACATCCTGGCTGCTGTCCTGTCTCTGTCTCTGACCATGGTTCCTCTGGTGGAGGACCCCGGGCCACATTCTCCCTTCCCATCTGCCCCGACTCCGCCTTCGCGTCCCTCGACTTGCCATACTGACAGGCGGAGTTGCCACGGTGATGGATGACTGTGCGCTTAGTTTCAGTGTCAGAGTCCTGCACCTCTGCTACCTGCCGTGTGGGTCTCTGTCAAAGACTTCCTGTCGGGTCAGCTATACTCTGTCCCCTCCCCCCCCTGATTTTATCCAGCTCTTCATCTTCATCTTGCAGCTCTCTCATCTCTCCTTTATTTAGCTCACTACTGGGACCTTCAAAAGTTGGAGCAGAGAGTAAAATTTCCCAGAAATAGGTTGTCAACCTAATAACTTTTGTAGAGCCACAGAACAAAGAGAGTGATCGCACCCATAAACGTCACACAGAGCAAGGTTTTTATTCCAAGCATGTCTCCTTCAATCAGTTAGATTGGTCGAGTCCATTAAGAGTATAGATTCAAAACATGTTAATGAAGGTGTTTTTACTTAATGAGCTGGATGATGTGAAGTGACTGCTCCCTTTTTTGCCAATAAGTTGTGTATGTTAGTGTGCGAATGTCTGTGTATGATGGCGTTAGTGCACTTGCATTTGTCAATGTGTGGGCGACTCGTGCGTTCATTATACAGCAAGCTTCCTTAAGAGTGACCCAAGGTTAACGTCCCGCATTTTAAATACTGGCCCTTTTGAAATGAGGTCCATAAGCAAGGCACTCGTGAGCTTTGTCTGTGAATGTAATTAGCCAATTAGTCTGTTCTTTATTAGAGACCAGCAGCAGCCATGCGTCTCTGCTACCAGGGACTAGTTAGTGTGTTCTAATGAGCCTTTAGCTTCCAACCAGAAGCCCTGTCAAGCATTATTAATAAAGAGGCTATTTGTTCAGGCCTTCCAGTTTAAACACTGTTAATACCAGAGAGCCATGCTTATTAAGATTTATCTGCAAGCTTTATGAACAAGGTTACACTGTAAAACCAGTGAAAGAGGAAATAGAAAAGGGGACTCACCTTGCATTATAGTTTTTATTATTCAAATTCAACATGTTTGAATATTTGTTGTTGCATCTTTGACTGTGATTTTCATTACAACTATCTCCACAATAAATAGAGCAGAGATACGTTTTCTACAACATGAACTATAAATGTCCTCAGGCTATTGTACAATTATTTTCATATTATACTCACATTTTCCCAAACCACTGTATTACGCTATTAAACTGTCAGTGGAAACAAGGAAGAGCAAAGACGTGTGGAATTACTTATTCTTTATGTGGCAAAGAGGAGAATATATTTAGGATTCAATTCTCCATGCTGTAGTATTGCACTGTAATCACAACGGACTTGATATGCTTATAACAAAAGCAATTTGTGACAGGTTAGTTTTAGAGTAATTGGTGTAGGATTTCTCTGAGCTTTGAATTGATCAAAGAGACAGTGGATGAATAAAGACAGAGAAACTGCCGTCACCATGCTTGAAGGTTGGGCATAGAAAATGATTTAAAACACCAATACCACACTATTATATGTTATACCACCACTACTACAAACCGCAAATTGCACAGGATTGGATGATTACATGTGTCAGTAAGCCAACTAATATCTAGCATATTTCTAAATATCATATTCCTCCTGGGTGTCACATATTCATGAGATCATCCAAGTGATTACAAACAGGATAAACAGCGGTTTAACACACCAATCTGAAGAGAGAATAACTGAGCACGCCTAATGAAATGACAGTAATAATGTTACTCAATATAATGTGTCTTTAATTAAATCTGGGATTTCATGTCATAAGAATAATACAGGTGCTCAAGTGAAATATTTTGCAGTACATGGAATTTTGTGTTTCAAGCTAAATTGTGAATTTCAAAATGTTCAGCAATGATGGATTGATTGACAGATTAATAACCTGACAAATTAACAGTTGAGTGCAAAGAGTTTACACCCTTCAAACTGATGTAGGATTATTGCCATTTGCAGTGTAGCTTCCTGCCACCAGTGGCAGTACTGAGGCAAATCAACAGAACAACTTCTGTTGAGTGAAGAAGAGGTTTTGCGCTATCTTGGATTTTACAGATAGATCAGATATTTTGTGGTATCATTCATATTGTGGTTTCTACTGTATCACTTCCACATCTCTAGTTGTATTAGGCTTCTGTGGGCAATGTTGCAAATCCATGAACAAGACTGCTTTATGGCAATATTGGATTTTTATAAGTTTTGGATCAATGTTATAAATTACTGTTACTTCTCAGGTATTTAATTTTGCTGGATTAGCCAAAATCAAATGTTTTATTTTATCTATAAATAAATAATAAATAAATTGATATTCCAGACCATTTATTACATCATGACATATATTGATATTGCGATATAAAATATAATTTACCTTGATAGAGAATTTTATTAAAATCGACCCACCTTCTACCTCTGTAAAAAAGAAAAAGAAAAAAAGGGGTGGGGGAAAGTGCTTTAGTGTTAAATATTCCAGTAGAGTAATTGTGAAGAAGCTGCCTGTGACCTGGTCAGATGCAGAGCTTGCAACACAGGTGAACTTTATACACCCTTCCTATCGGATGTGAAGCCACTCGAGCCGTGGCTGCATCATGGCACGAGTATTCCAATTGTATGGAAATTCTGCATAAAAGCAGTCAAGACCCCAACTTATCTCAGACGCACAACTGTGTAAACCACCTGGGACTCTTTACAGTCTGAATTGTAACCGCTGCCTCTCATTCTTTCCTCCCCCCTCCCTCTCTCTTCCACAGCCTCTCTCCACAACACAAGGATGAGTGATGCTGTCTCTGCCCCATCTTTGAGTGGCAGAATAAACACTTTTACCACAACAGCAAGGCTGGGAGACAAACTACAAGTAACAACAGAAGTAGACAGACACACCACAACTGTAACAGTATACGGCAGGAGAGATAAAGCTTTGACAGCGTTAGCAGAGATGGTTGTGTGAGCGCAGTGACGATAACAGAGTTAGGAAGATGCACATGAATATGACTATACAGGAGGAGGTCTGTGTGGTGAAACTTTGAAAGATGATGGTTGGTAGAGGTGGAGACAGTGGGACTAAAGGGGTGACGTGGTATATAATCATAACTAGGATTTATATTTTACTTTGCTACTGTTCTAAGCATATCATTAGTGTGGGGATGATGGGGTAGTGATAGATCTTTAGAGGCACAGATAGACAACATTCAAATGGTGTTTAGAACACAGACAGGTATGCTATTAGCACACCCAGCCACTCCGGGGGGAAAACTAGCATTAAAGAAACCTTTTAAGTCCCACCTTGGTCTTTGCTGCCTGTAATTAACACAAGAAAGAGAGATCAAGACAAAAAGGTAAAGGAGGAAATGGGTAAACTGATGTGGGGTGGGGGTGGAGGAGGTGGGGCTTGTGAGCAGGACTTAAAAGCAAACAGGAGCGAAAGATGGAGATGAAATACTGGAGTCAAAGCAAGGTGCAAGCAGAAGGAAATTTGCACAAGAACAGTAAAGCATGCCAGAAAACGCAGCAAGGATAGAAAGACTAAAAGAAACAAACAAAAATGTTGGGTTAGAAAGGGAAGCAGTGAGAGGCAGCACAAACAGAGAGATAAAGAAAGTCTGACAGGCCAAAAGGGAGACCACAGAAATATACATACCGCCAGGCTGATATTGTCATTCTGCAAGCAGCCCAGCTCCAATGTGCTGATTATGAGAGCATCATTTGAGACTGACAACCTTGTTCCTATAGTACAGCATGCCAAACACATTCCCAGCCCCCATCTTTCTCTCTCTGCGTTCTCCCCCTGAGCTCACACAATAGCCGACTGATGAAGACTGAATGATTGGAGGGGGAACGAAGTGAAACGTGAAAGACTAACAGAAAAACACACTTGGAGAGGCTGGTGATGGGGGAGAAAAAAAAATACAGAGTGGAGAGGAGGTGTGGAGAACACGGGCTCAATGCAGCTGCAATTAAGGGAGCGATTTTGTGCCAGAGAATATGCTAATTCCTCCTTTGTGTGAGCAGTTGATTGGCCATTGCGCTGCACACCAGGCGGTGAGGGGAAGGGGAAGTGGTGGGCTTGGGCGGCTCTGTCTGGCACGGCGTCCATCACAGGCCTCATTTAGCTACACCATCACACTTAGCAGCGTCAGTGGGGGAAAAAAGACACACTTGTCAGCTGTCTCTCCCTGCATCGGCATGTACGTCCAAGGGATGTAGGGAAAGAGATGCTAGCTCAATTAGCAAGCTCCAGAGACAGAGACTGGAACAAAGATACTCATTAATAGTCACGTATGACCTTTTATATATATGAGCTGAGCCTCAATCCACTGAAGACTGGTTGTAATTTTGGACCTGAGGGATTGTGGGAATATTAGAGACGTTCAGGCTACATGAGAGGTAAATGAAGCTACTGTATAATTTCCACTGCAGTTAACTTTGTCAAAACTAAACAAAGAGACATAATACGTTGCATTTTACAGATAGATGTCTAACAAAAAGCCTCACTGTGTAATTATATCTACATATTAAGCTTTGAAACAGATGGAGGTATTACATGGTTGTTGCCTATTAAAACAGTAATTTCTATAAATAATTACAGCTTCCTTCATAGCTTCAATAGAGCAGATTGTTTTATTCTATTTTACAAATGAATCACACACGTCACATCACATCATCATGGAGTCAAGTCTAAAATAAGCATGACTGGACTGGTATGTTGTCTTATTCATGGTCCATAATGTTGCTGAGACATGTGTTGTCACTCATCATATTGCCTCCACTGCAACACACAATTAGACACTCTTTTGAGAAAAGTGGAGGCAAAGCATCACGAGGCAGCACCAGCCTTGTCAGCTGAGGGTGGCTGGTGATTAGCTCCCGTCGTGCAATTTCCACACCTGTCCCCATAATATTGGCCAGCACACATGTGCACAGTGAAATGAAGAGAAAAGTGGGTTGCTACCACTAATGCTGATCATGCAATCCTGGCTGATGTAATCACTTTATTCTAACACATACTGTGGCCATGAATCTCCTTAAAATGTTTTCCTAATAGCTTTTTTTCTTAAGTTGACAGGTATAATTGCATTTAGAATTAAGATAAACCTTAGTTACAATCAATATTTAATCACTAACGCAACAAGCACAATAAAAAACACAATATAGTGTTGTTATCCCTCTGGTTCAAGATAATTGGCTAAAGCCTGATCCCGCTGCAATATGGAGTGGATCAGGTCTGGAAGAATCGTCAGATGTGCTCTCCTTAAATGAATACATGTGTTCATGTCTATTTCACTCCCGCTTCATCCTACATATATTACTTAGAATTATTCTCTTGCCATGTCTAGAAATGTAGTTAAAGGGCTTTCAATCAATTTTCTTTTTTTGCATTTAGTTAAGACCACTGAATTTATATCAATAAGGGTAGACAAGACATTAGAAACACCTCTCAGTTTAATGATATTCAACAGCACCACAGACTACAACCTCCAAAGTGACCGTTATGTTGAATCATTACCTCCCTAAACAAAAACAAAACATTATAACCTTCACGAAGGCAGGATTTGTTGCAAAGCTGTTGGATTACTCTGCATTACTTTTAGCTGGATGTACCTAATAAACTTGCAACTGAGTGTTACTTACATACTTGAATGCAGGATTTAGTTTTGCTACATTTACGCAAAATAACATAATGCAGTGTTACTATACGTTTTTCAGTCTCTCTTTGTCCTTGAGTGATGATATCAGTAAACAGTTGGGTGGAGCGACCAGCTCCATCACCATCTGGTCCCCAGAAGAAGGAGGCACAGCAATGCTCGCACGATGCACACCCACTCACCAGCCCACAACACACACACACACACACACACACACACACAAATGCACACAACTTTACTCCAAGGCAAAAGCCAAGATCCTGCAGTAACACCTACGTGAACACACACACACCAACACACATACTGGCACCAATACAAGCATTCAAAGCACACATACAGGAACATGCAGACTTTACCACCCACACTTTCCACAACATGCAGTCCATCTGCTCACTCTGCCATTCTCTCCATGGATTTAGAGTCTAATATGTGATGATGTGACTTAACAGCTTGCTGTATATTACAGTCCCAATATGAACAGGTATCAGAGTTACACATATAAACCACTAGAGCCTGACCAAAACACTAGATTGACTGACTTCAGTTTATCTCACATATAATTGTTTCTGTAAATATGACTATTAGTAACAAGAAATTGTTCGGATGAATCTGATAATCAATCAGGCGATCGACTGAAAGTCAATCTGCAACTATCTTCAAAATTGTTTAAGTCATTTGTCTAGCAAAAATGCCAAACATTCATTGGTTCATTCAGAGACAGGCACAAACACATCACACATCACATCACTACACAACACTGGAGAAGGTAAATACAGATATTCACTGCTTAAGGTCATGAAATTGCCTGAGGCATGTTAGAGAACATACAAAGATCCATGAATAAAATATACTATTCCACTCTGAACATGACCTGAGGCTTTGACAGTAACATCGACACTCTGTGTAAACATCACTGAGAAATAATATAGCAATAAAGAAATGTAGAATGAAGGATTGTCACATGCACGAACATGCAAGCGGGTGTGCATGCAGGCAGCACACGTGTAAAATATTCCCAGAGCAATTTAATGTAACACTCAAACCAAAGTGAAGTTGAATGCCAACAGAGAGCAGACTACAGAGGAGATCAGCCTGCGGTACATAGCTCTGAGCGATCAGGTTGCTTGCTGCAGCTTAAAACATCACTGATGGCTGTTTCACCCTCTGACTCACTAAATTAACTCCAAATCCATTTACCAGCGTTGCAGCTTAAGCTCTCCAGTTTGGTCTTGGTCTTCAGCGGTTTCTTCTAATTGAGTTTCTAGTAATTACCACAAGGCTAATGCATTGTAAGTGTCTTCTAAATCAGGGGTAAAGATTTTGTTTCAGACAACAAGTGCATGCAGTGATCGTATGCAATGGGATGTAAGAGAAGCTTTGGGATGTATGTGGAAAAACAACACAGATCCATCGCAGACCTTTGTGACAAGCAGCTCACATCCCAAAGAGAGGCTGGAACCCCCCCACCCCCACCCCACTTTCCCTTAATCCCTGACTTTGATTCAGAGTGCCAAGCAGAGGTAACCTGGCTGACACGCTGCACAGGGGCCTTTGATCTGTGCTGGCAAATTTGACAACAATGAGTGGGCTGACATTGGTTTGATAAATACACTTAAAGCTGAACAAATTAGCTAGTTACCTCGTCTTACCCGTTTCTTGATATCACTAAAAATGCAAGACTTTGTAAAAAATCATGATGGGATTGTGTGTACAGTGCCTCATGCCTTTTATTATCTCAGTACTTTTGTTTCTCCAAACTTTGTTGTGTTGGTCAGGAGAGGGAGAGCTCGCCAGAGACACGAGTAAACACACAGTTCCCTTACCCTCATGAAGTTGCCTGAGACCTTCCCTCTCTCTGAAGACTCCTTTAATTAGGCTTTAATTGTCTTATTAGCTCTGGCTATCGATGGAGGAGGGAAGGTAGAGAGAGAAAAAGGTCAGGTGAGGAAGAGAGCTGGAGAAGAGGCAAGATAACAAGTAAAATAAACAGGGGTGGGCAAAAGGGGCAGGCAAAACGAATAGAGGACACAGAGAAGCATCCACCCACACATGCTAACATACAGACATGCGTACCGAAAACTCACACACGGAGCCGGTTCACTTCAGGTGAAAATAAGGCCATCTCCTGTGGGAAAGAGTTGTCAGGTAATATAAAACAAAAAGATAAGACGGAGCGCAGATACATGACTACTCCTCCAAGAACAGACTCTGTGGTGCGCCCAGGCAATTGACCCCTCACCCTGACCTCAGTAGGGTAGATGGACGAGGGAGAGGAGGGGCGAGAAGTGATGAATGAGAGGGATGTGGGCGAGAAGGAGATATTCTTCAGAGGACTCTATACACACTCTCTGGGTCTCTCGAGTAGCCCTCAATGCTAGTTGCTTGTGTCACTGAAATGAAATCAAATTAAATTAACATATCATATAGATGATTAACAATACTAGCTTAATTCCCCGGCTTGTTAACTAATGATTCATAATGTAAAAATTCAAAAACAGTATTTTGCAATTTTATGATTTGCAGTTTGTCTCTGCTTTCTGTCTGCTGTGCTTGTGTACTGTCATTTTCATTAGCCTGTGGGTAGTCATATCTGTTTCAACTTTCATTCTGCTGAGACGAAGAACAAAAAACGTAAAGTCCAAGCCCAGCGCACAACACAGATATAAAACAAACATGTGTTATACAGGCCCAAACAAGAATAACGGTTGGCATTTTTTATCACTGCTGTAGGCTTTACCAATCCATCTGTTGCTATATCCAACTCTGTGTTCTATACTCAAGTGATACTATAAAAGGATGCCAGTGGGAGTGAAGCCTTCACATAGGAGCATCTGCAGAGGCAATACAGCAATTTACCTTTCCACTATCTCCTCTTCATCTGCCACCCACTGCACACACTCTCAGATGCACACAGTAAACACAATAGCTGCAACCTGAGAAACAGCGCTGTTGTTTGTATTAGTGTTGATTTTGGGATTATGTCCACTGTAAGTGTGCTCCCGTGTACATGCCAATGTGATTGTGCACCTTTGCACTGTAACTGTGCACCAGCGAACGTGTTAGTACCTGCATGTGTTTGTCTTCGTGAGTGCACGGGTGAATCAATCCATCAGGGAAATGGAGGAGTGTTTCTTCCTTTCCTGCACGTCGTTCCCCAGCCTCATTAGAACCCATTCAGTCAATCAAGCATGAATCCCTAACACAATAACATGCAAAGTGCTTTGTCTGGGTGTAATTGGCCTTGCCAGAACTGTTTTTCTCAAACAGTTAGCTTCACTCGCCTCTCTCAGACCGCAGCCAGGAGCTCTGTCCAAGAAATGCAGCTGGCTAGGGGAGGATGGAGAGATGAAACAAGGAAAAGAAAAAGGGATAAAGATAAGGAAGGAAAGATTAAATTGAGCAAGATAGAGGAGGGAGTACAGATTATTGGCCTCCTCTCTGCGTTCATTTTAGAAATATGAAGTATTTATAAACTAATTTAGGCCATTTTTCACAAGGTTCTGCACTTGTTCAGTCGCAATGTTCTTTGTGTGCATTACGCCAACATGTGTGTGTGTGTGTGTGTGTGTGTGTGTATGTTTGTTTCTGCACGTGCATCAGTACCATGTGCGGCCATCCAGAACTCCTGTGTGTCACAATCACACATGTTCCCCATTACCATGTTTAAACCAGTTGAAATCCCATACCCCTCCACACACACACACACACACACACACACACACAAACAGTCCACACATTCAAGGAGCAGCACATATGCACACACACAGGAAGGCGTGATGGGAGATGGATATATAATAGCCGCAGAAACGTGGACCCGCCTGTATCCCCATAGGAGAGAACGCTATGATGGGTGACATGGCTGACTGACACTTTCTTCCATACCAACCCAACAGCCAATCTACTGAAATTGTGTGGTGACATTGTTGATTAAGCAGACATTCAGTGCACGGTGTCTGCGTGTGTTCTGGGCTGCTGGTGCAGGGAAATGCAGTCTGACAGTGTGTGTGTGTGGACATGTGGATGTTTGCATGTGATGTATGTGTGTCACATTCCAAGGACATGGGACTGTAAGAATCAAAGGAATGCATTTGACTTTGAAATGGAGCTTTGCATTACTCAAGCCAGGCCAATCAGCAGTCAAGTACTGCCATCTAGTGACCTTAAAAAAGAACTTCTTCTGCTTCCAAGAATGAACAACTGCTTTAAACGTGGTGTCTCATTTACTGGAAAACTGAACTTAAGGTGTTGATTCTAAAAGCTGTAGCTGCAATAAACTTCCTTATTGTGGCTATTTTCAATGGACACAGCAGGATCACTGTTATGTTTTTTTCTTTCCTTAACCAAATCCAAACTCATGAATTTATCATCCTCTCTTGCTCACTCTTCCCTGGATCTCTCCTCCCTCCCTCAGATCAATAGCTTTGTTTGTTCCAGCAACACCTCCCTGTGTTTTCACTTGTCCCTCTCTGCAGGATGCAAATTGGACGTCCTGTCCTGTGCCGTGGTTATGCTGTGAATCAAAAAAGCCAAATTAAATTGCCTAATTGGTTTCCTTGGGAAGGGTAAAACAGATTTAAATTGATTACCGGTAATGGCCTTTTGTGGAACCACATTGGCTTCTGCTGTTTGAGGAGGATTTAGCAAAACCAATTAATTTGCTTCACCTCTTACACCGCCCTCCTTCTGTTTCCCTTTGTCTCTGTCTGGGAGCTTTTTCATCTTTGCTTTTTCCACTGTCTAATGCCCTCCTTCATACTCCCCAAAAATAAAAGGGATGATGATGATAACGTCACTGGATAACAATCATTCAGGCCTAATTGGTTGAATACTGTCATACTGCGGTGCTGATAAAATGGCCGTTTTTTTTTCCAGTTCTGCTGTTACTGGCAGACAAAAGATAATAATAAATCTCTCTTTCAATTATGTTGGCCGTGCCTGTTTGCTTCCACGTGGCAGCTCTCGCTGCTGCCGCTGTTTCAGCTGAGGGAGGAAAAAGTAAGATGTCAAGGTCACATTTTGTCACACAAGCTGATTAAATCCCTAATATGCCCCCCCCCACCACCTCTGTTTCTCCACCTTCCATTAAATATTATCACAACCAGACCTAATGCGACATTTAGAATGGGAAAATTACAAGCACTTAATGTGATTTCATTAATTACATTGGGGCAACTATTACGTATGATTAAAACAGATGTCATCTGCCTCATGGGAAGGGGAGCACAATCGTTTTCTCACTGACGACTTTTGTTAGCAAAGTTTAGTTTAGTTTTTTTCCAATTTCCAGTAAAAAGCCAGATCAAGAATACAGCATCATCTGTTACTGTGTTTTGCGACTAAACAAAGTCAGATTGGTGTACTGAACTTTTTTCAGCTTCATTGCATGCAGTAAAATTAAATACAGTTAGGCTGAATAGTCCATGCCAAATTAACTAAATACATTCAAGCATTGTAAATTTATTTATAGGCGACTTCAAGGATTACAGATGAGTGAAGCAACCTTCCACCGCCTGAGGTTCAATAGAGATTTAAGAATAATGACTTAAGTACTGCTGTTTAGTTGGATTACATGCAAAACCCTTAAGCATTACAAATTACTGTTGAATGAAGAATGAATTCCATTATGGTATTACTTTACAAACGTATGGCGCGGGTATTGAACTAGAGTTGGGTTACGTTACCCTGGAAACAATGTAAGGGCACCATCTTAAGCTTGATGGATGAAGTTAATTGGTATCATGATAAAGGTCACGTGAGCAGCTATACTGTGTGTGGAAGGTGTGAGAGAGGGCAGAGCAGTGGATGAAAGGATGAAGTTTCTGCAAAAATATTTATATATAATATATACATAATATTTAAGCTAAATATAAAGAAAGGGAGGCAAGATTAGTGAAACCCTAACCCTTGATATTCTCAATGTTTTTGGTCTGCCTGTGTGGCCGAGGGTGCAGCCAGCACAGACCAATCTAAGAAAATCTGGTTGCATTCAATTGTCTGACTCATTTTTATAAGCATTTTGTGTTCTGGCCATTGACTTATTCCCACACTCCAGAATCATGTGATGAATTATATTTCATTTTAGTATTCCATTAGTGGATTTGAAAGATGAGGATAAAAAAAATACATTTCTTTCATTTCTCCTTTGCTGCAGTGTCATAATGGCAGCTTATATGGAAACCGGTTATCAAGGATTGGGCAGATCGAGTGTCACGATGAGAGGATGTGACAGGAGGAGAGGATGATCTTGAAAGCAAAAGACAGTCTGTAAAATATATTGAAGGTAATAAAGGTCAAAATACATGCTGCTGAGATATTCCTCTAAAATCCATAATGGCTTTTTTACCACATCGGACGAGATCGGAAGAGATTCACCCGCAGAAGTATATAATTTCACACTCTTTTTGAGTCATTGTATTTTACTATATGTTCGCATTTGCCACACAGATCTGCTTCCACTTGTATCTCTTCTTTTCTGTGGCCGCGTCCCTACCTGCATATGAAGAATGGATCTGAGATAACCTTTTACAAACCTAAAGAAAGTAAAACTGTATCCGGTAGAGATAAAGCAGGAAAATGCTATCCAAATGAAGAAGAAGTACAAAAACTGCAGACAAAACCAAAGAGGAGATATTCCTTTGCCAAAATGAATTTTCCACTTCTGAAGCTCCCTGCCCACAGCTTTTATCTTCGGCCTGAGGTTTGGAAGCCAAAGGCCACAGCAACAGTTCATATCAGAGGCAGCCGCTGAGTCTAAGCATAAGACTTTTTAAAGAACAAACAGACTTTAGTGAATAATTTATGTCAGTCAAAACTGGTATAAGCAATGAATCCAGATATGACATAAAGTCCCAAGATTTGAGGATTAAATTTGCTTTCAGAAATATGTTATCTATAAACGTTTAACTTGTCTTCAAGCAAATTTCTCAGCCAACTTGATGTGCACACATCTGACAAACTGTGACTGAAGCAAGTATATTTATAATGTTAAAAGCCCCCTTTTAATGTATTTTGCATAGAGCACAATGCATTTTTAAACACAAGCCTTTACTGAGTGCAAACACTTTGGGAAATGTACAGTGCAGGGAGCTGAAGCGATTTTGTGTACACTGGGAATCTTGAGGCAGCTGTAATTTATACATTTACAGTTAGATATGAGTGCATATTGATCATTTTTTCATTTTTAGAAATCATGCAAATGTAGATTTGGAAAGTGTTGAAGCCAAGAGGTTTATTTCCTTTCCCAGTTTATGTTGTCCTTTGACTTGGATTAACTTTGTAGTGCAGCAGGTGCAAGATTCATCCTGCACATTTGCATGCTACTGTAGCAACAAGCCACAGTAGAGTTTCTCATAATTGGCATCGGGACCCATTGTGGGTAGCTTGATATGCAAATGGGGGTGCAGGAGTTCTTTCAACTGGTATACTGTTGGCTTGATATGTGCATATACAATTTTATACAAATAAATACAAATCATTTTAAACACATTTATTATTTGTGTTGAGCATTATTTTACTGAGCAGCCCCTCTTTTGTGTCATGGATGCAAAACCCTAATAACATCTAAAAATGTAATCTTAATCTTTGCAAGCCAAATGCTAACTTCAGCATGCTAACGTTCACAATGATAATGTAAACAAGTTTAGTACAACAGACCTGATGGGAATGTTATTAGTTTTGTAGGTGTTTGGTCATGCATCAAAATATTGGACACATTTTAAATTTGGCCTGATGATGGCGCCACATTTTAAGTTAATAACATATTTGTATAGCGCCATATCATAACAAAGTCAGGGCACTTTTTCATATAGAGCAGGTCGAGACCAACTCTTATAACTTATAATTTTAGGTGATTACCAACGTTTTTACAAGTCATCCTAAGGGGAACATGGATGTCTGTACCACATTTCATGGCAATCCATCAAATAATTGGTCAGACATTTCACTTAAAACATAAATGTCAACCATGTCACTGACCATGACTTTGATTAACTTTTATTATGAAAAGCAATTTTTCTAATATTTTTTTTACATTTGCATGCTGCTGCTGTACCATTTCATAGTAAACCAATGTCTCAACCAGTACTTGTTGAGATATTTCCCTAAAATATACAAATATGAACCTTGGGCACGATGTCTGTATAATATATGAATTGCAATCAATCCAAGAGTTTCTGAGATATTTCATTCTGGACAATAGTAGTGGAGTAATCAACAGACAGACAAACTCTAGAGCCACTGTACTGTTGAGAAGGCACAGAACATTAGCACAGTCCCTACAATATCATGGTGGACAATGAAAAGCAACAAAATCACAAACAAATAAATTTTTATTTTTATCTCTCAATGTTATACATGTTATTTCTTAACATTTATTTACAATCTTCATATAGAAAAGTGATTTTAAAAGTGCACCAGGTCACAGACAACAAAATGACATTTTGTTCCAAAACTCAGTTTCTTTATCAAATTAAATTGAATTATGTATCACAGTTCTCCTCCTCACAGAGGAACGTTCTGGACCTGAAAATCCAATAAACACAAACAACAAGAAGTTATTGACCATAAACTGCAGGGAGCATGCACATTCTTTCAGGTACATTTGTGGATGACACCCAGAAGTTTAACTTCAATCGCAATTTAAATAGCCTTTGGTCAAACAGGAATAAAGGAAGGAAGAATTTTGAGTTTCATCTCACCTGCTCAGACCAGGGGGTAGCTGGATGCAGTAGCAATGCCACACTGGTTGTGTTTGTTCCTGGACATCATGATGTATCCCTTGTCTCCCCATCCTAGGCCCCAGCTACAGAAACACACAAATTACATCATTTGAGAGCTGCTTCATGTCAAACAAAATCATAGTGACGTTACACACATGTTACAACAAGTGAAATAATGGTAGCAGTTCATAGCAACGGGTAGTTTAAGAAGTTGACAGCATTCTGAGTAAGTTTCACTACATATTGGCAGCTATAAACGTTTAAATACGTTACTGCTGCTTTCTGTGAAAACAAAGCCTTTTATCTCCACTGTAACACTACTGACTGAGTGTTAGCAGGAGAGCACCTCATAATTTAACACATGAGCAACCGATTTTGGTGTTTACCTGTTCTTGACCAGCCAGAAGTCATGGTTGCTGTCAGTGCCGTAACCCACAGCCAGTACACCATGGTCCAACTCTGAGCTGCTGCATTCTGGCTCATCATACACTCCTGGAAACACACAGACAAAGATTAGACAGACATATGGATAGATCAAAAGAAATAAGAGATAGAAAGAATATTTTCGAGCAGAAGCAACACAGAGTTTAAAACTGTTCACCTGAGTCATAGAGCTGGAAGGACATATGAGAAGCATCAATGGCCACAGACACAGGTCCGATGGTGGCCACAGCCTCCTTCAGGGCGTCTTCATCACCTTGTTTCACATCAACATAGCCTGTGCATTTGGCACCAATAGTGGCAGGGTTGAAACGGCACTGACCATCCTAATTGTGAGAAAATTCACCAACATTTTTACCATATTAATGCATTATGAAACTGGTGATTAAGTGTGCATCAAAGAACATGAGTACTTTGTACATATATGTACAAAAATTTGAAGATTTTTAAAGAAGTCAATCAAATAACTTTGCATTGAATGTCATTTTCAGGGTTTTGGGCCACTATACGTTTTGCCCACAAGATGGCAGTATTGTACATCTCTTACAAGGAAGGCCATGCTTTTTAACACTGCAATGATAATGACAAATAGCTGTCTGACACTGGATGTTGTACATTTAAAGATTATGATTTCTTCAACCAAACTGCTTTCTGTTCACCTCAGCCTCATAAGGGTAGGAGTCCTCTGTGTCTATCCCCCCGTTGGCTTGGATGTACTGGAAGGCGTTGTCCATCAGGCCTCCCATGCAACCCAAGTTGCCATAGTCGCCGGAACAGTCAACCAGCTGCTGCTCGCTCAGAGACACCAGCTTCCCTGTCTTCCTGAAGTTCTGTCCCTCCAGCGAGCCAGTCTGAAAGTGATACATAAGTTAATATAAAACCAGGAAACTGTTGTGTAAAGGTTTCAGAATTACTGAAAGAGAAGCAACCAAGTTATTGCTGTACATACTGCACTGAAGGCCCAGCAGGAGCCGCACTGCTTCTGATCCTTGACGTCAGTGACGTATCCCTTGTTCCTCCAGTCAACAGAGTTGGGCAGATCGCCTACCGCAGGGAGCCGGAGGAAAGTAGAGCCATGGCGAGGCAGAGAAGTGTTGAAGGAGCCCAGGCAGCCCTGGGAAATCAGGCGTTTGTACTCTTCATTTTCCTGGTGAAGAGGGACAAAGTTCAGAATGTCACTTAATAGCATCTTCATCTAAAATGTCATTCACTGTATCCTTACAACCTGATCGCAACCAAATTACACTAATGACAGTAGTTAAAAGCTAAATTAACAGCCACATTTCCTGTCCATACCATGTCAGCAAAGTAGGTCATGCCAAGGCGGTAGGACTTGATGCCCTCATCGGCCATGATGTTGTGCACCAGCACCAGTTTGCGGTTGTTGACCCATATTTGCCTGCGGTGAGCCTCCTCTGATGGAGAGTTGTAGGACCTTCCTACCAATCACAGAAGGACAAGAGAAAAATGATCACTGATTAATAAATATTATCACTGAAATCCTCCAAGTAAGAGATATCTGTTTATTAGCTGACAAACAAATTGCCAGCTATAAACTTCTAAACATGTTGGCAGATTACAAATCCCTTTACCGTAGTTCTTTAAGTGTGTAAGTTATCACTCATTGAGCACACTCCAAATTTAAGCCTCACAGAAAACCAAACAAGATCTACTGTATTAGACAAACAGACCACAATAAAAGAAACCATCCTGATAAAACCTGATAAGATCTTATCTCACCAAACTTGAGTTTCCAGGCGTGAAACTCCAGATCTTCCAGAGAGACGCTGGCACAACTGGCCACGGCCAGAGCAGCAGCAGCAACCAGTAGTAACTTCATCCTGACTGACGCACAGGCACAAAAAGCAAAGAGATCCCTTGTGACTGGCAGGAAACCACACAGGTTGAGACGGAACTCTTTCACTTCAGCTTTGCTTCACAAACATTTTCTGTCGTGACGTTGGATGCCATGTGCACGTCACCACTGTATCAGTATTTCCCGGTTTCTTTGAATCTCTGTTTTGTCTGTTTATCTCTCCCCCAGACTCTCTCTCATCTTCATGAGTCTCTGTTTCTTCTCCACATCACTGCACCTGCAGTACAGGAGGTGTGTGTGCTTGTCTGCTTGTGTGTGTCTTGTTATCTCTGTAGCTGCTTACCTACCTCTATGTCGGTGTGTGCGGTGAAGTTTGAGGTGCCTGTAGGTTATGCAGGGCTGTGTCAGAGTGGTGCTCTTATATAGCCAACTACAATTATGACTTGCAGTATATCCAGTCAGGTGGCTGTCAGCAGATCATAGTAAATATGTGATGGGGGAGTAACGTATGCCATTCTTTCGGGAAACATATTTTTCAACCTCAGCAAACAGGAACATCAGTCATGAATTGCTCTTCTGACTTTTGACACAATCAGTCTCTGAATAGTTTTTGTTCAGGAATTTTACAGTGACAAGAAAGAAGTGTGTGTTAGGGTGATTCCTTCATGTGAAAAACCAAGTTGCTTTCATCCAGTGCTTTTTGCTTAATGTCACATAGTGATCGGTATAAAAGTACAATAAAAACCAACATACAGATACAATAACACATGCATTTGGTCATGTGTGCCGTTAGCCTTGTGTTAAACTAAATTATTCCAAGCTGGAAAATTTGTGAAATGGAGGCGTTCTCATTTCTCGGATATGTAGGTAGCTCTTCAGTAAACACTCACTAACTGAAAGTTAGAGTGATTTACATGAAAGATCAGGTTTGATTAGAAGTTTCTTTTCCCCGTCTTTCCGTCTTTAAAAACACTCCACCACATCAGACTGAAGTATTTTCGACTTCTTTATTTAATTGGAGGCACAAACAAATTTAGCAAACCTTGTCAAAATGCACACATTCCCATAAATAAACTGAAAGGTTTTCTTAGATTTTAGAGGTTTATAAATACTGTCAACACAAACAAATACATGCGCACACATTCTGATGAATTAAACTCTTCTTGACATTTAATATTTATGATTCATGAGTGTTTCGATTGATGCTTGTTAAAGACTTCCTTTTTGTTTCCACACACACACACACATCCTGTATTCTGCTTGACTGGCATGGTGTGCCTGACTGTAAATTTGGTCTGTACATTTTACCTATCCATCATTGTCAGGAACATGAGTGCAAATAGTATTTAGCAATCAAATACACACGGAAGGAGACTGAAGAACAAGTGAAAAGTCAAAACCAGTGCTGGGACTTGATTTTATTAATTTGTTTAACTCTGAAAGCAAAGTTAGGGCAACCAAAGTGTGAATTCTTGATCTTATAAAAGCTTTTTACATATTGTATAAGCAATATATTTATATAAATGTTTGTATAGTAATATTGAAATTGCTGTCTCATTGTCTCTCTCCCCCACCCTTCTGATTTCCTGTTGTCTCTCTGTCCCTCTGTCACAAGGCTTTTGTGTCATGACAATAGGTGAGGAATAAGTGAGGATAAACTGAGAGCTACGCTAAATGTTTTCAGATGTCATTGAACTCTATCAGCAGCCAGACAGAAGTTTCTCAGATAAATAGTCAGCTAATAACTCAGCCACATAACGGAAAACCAGAAATCAGAACTGCTGCTTTTAACATATTACAACAGTTTGGTTTTATTATTAATGCTCTATAGCTTCTATACCATCTGAGAAGTTCAGAAGGTAAAATGCTTTTTGTGGAAGACGTCTGAAACTTGAGGAGGGGCCCCAACTAGACATTGCTTCCATCTGGGGTCACGTCAAAAGCTTATCATATGTTTACATATGTCATTTGAAAAGCATAGTAACCACTGCTGTCTCATAAATGTAATGGAGTGGAAGTAGAAAGTTGTATAAAATGGATATACTCAAGAAAAGTCAAGTAAAAACAAATAAATGTAGATAGTACTGCTGAGTTACAGTACTGCAATTGACCTCTTTGCATTTTTATCAGCTACTTTTAAATTTACTGAGCTCAAGTTTCATGCTGAATCTAAGTGATTCTGTATTTTCTATAACAACTGAACACATGTATGTTCATTTGTAATTTAGATATTGAGGTAAAAGGTTGGGAAATGCTGGCCTATAGTACTACTGTCAAACTAAAATGTCAAGTCACAAACTTTATACAGGCATAAAGTTTGAGATGTACCTTGCGTACTATAAACCATTTACAACAAAAGTCAAGTGACAAGAACAGGTTGTGAGTCAGCACTATTCGAGATCAAGGTTTGCACGTGTGTGCATGGCCTTGAGAAAAAGCTTAACGTAAAGAATGTAAGTATACACTGTACACACTTAAATATACACCGCATGTGCATTTGCGTGTATAGGGCTGACAAGTTGTGAAACCAACTAAATGCACAAGAAAAAATTGTTTTCTGTGATTTCCACCATGACTTCCACATTGTGTACCACATGTTTTGGTTGCATGCCATTGCGTTTTATTTGTCTCCTTCAGCATGCACATGACAGTTATAGCTCTGGAATTTACACATTAACTATGAAATGCCGGACACGAGGTACAGAGTTATGCAATCTCTGAAATGAAACAGTTTATTATTTCAACATTCACAATGTAAGAATTGTATATTTTTAAACATAATCACTGCTAATCACTGCTTTGACGCAGAATGTAATTCAGGGTTTGTCTTACTGTAAAACTGTTTGTCTTACTGTAAAACATGACTCAATGCATGGACACCACAGCTGAGTGAATCAGCTGTGGTGTCCATGCTAGTTAGGTCAGGCCAGTTAGTGTTGGGGACTGCTAACGCTCACTTCCTTATAGAGATGTCTACTGGGGGTAAGGCAGATAGGAAAATTGGAAAGGGCTTTTCCAAAACTACTTTAGGTCTTTTGGTCAAAATCAAATAAAAACACTCATGATTATTATATTGACATTTTCTAAATTTTGCCCCTCTGTCCCCAACTGCCAGGCAGCCACACTTGTCTGCTCTGCATTACTGAAACTTCACTTACAACACTCATTTCCGTCATCATTTTAATATGTATAACTGCAACACTGTTGGTCAGATGTTTGTCCATTTGATATTAAACCATATAAGACTTTAAACCCTACAAGGGCAAAATGCTATATTTGGGAAAAATTAAGTTAAGACCTGAATCTGACTTTAAAATAGTCGCTATATGTGTAATAGTTTACACATAAACAAAGTTTAGTTTATATGGCAATGCTTTTTTTTAGGTATAATAATCAACCTAAAATGGCATAAAATCAAAGGCTTTACAACTGTATCTGTTGTGCAGATTGCCAGGCAGCCTGAAAACTTTAAACCTTTTTTTTCTGAGCTGCATTTTCTTCCATAGTTACTTCTCCCCATCCTTGTCGGGCAACATACCTCCCACACATTCTTTGTTGTCTCAACTGGTCTTGTAGTGAGTTTTGGAAAGCCCTTAAATCACCCCTATGTATTTTTATTTGGCTTTTGAAGTGTCATAAGCACACCAGGAGAGGGCAGCATTTCCTAAGGCTTTGCCTGTATAGGATGTCTGTTCTTAAGTAAACACAGCTCCCACACATTTAATTGTATGTCCGTAATAAAATGAATCAGCAGTACGTTTCGCTTCTGAAAACATACTGAATTAATTCATTCATATCACTGCAATGGTCAGCATTACGCACAATTTGTGTAACAGTGACTTTCCTTCACACAAACAGTTACAGCATGATGGTTTACATGGCTAGTATTAATGCTATGTAGATTTTATTGACCTCTAAGTGATATTATGTGACAAGCTGTGGTGGCATACTAACTACAGAGTAGATCCTGAGGGTTCCAGTACGAAAAGGAAACCCTCAGGCCCAGTGACAATACTAGTGTGAAAAGGCAGTAAGGCGCTTGGCATGGGAAACTGAGAGGAACGCTATCCCTGGTAAACTCTTCTAATTTCATTACTCTACACGTTTCCTCAGCTTAGAGCCAATCACATAGTTGGCTGCTCTCTAGTGGGGGTCACACATAACAGCCGCTAAATTGTGACAGTGGCCCGGACTGGCATACCTTAGCACACAATCTGATTATCGGATCAATAACACAGCAACATTTGGTGCATAGCTGGGATGGCTGCCTTCTTCTCTGGTTACACGTTGCTGGCATTCACCACTCGTTTCCACTTTATAGGTGACAAAGTGTGAATGCGAGCAGGAATTCAAATGGAAGGCCTTTCAAATAAGACGCATTGCATAGCGTATGTCACATCTGGCTGTGCTGCTGTCTCTAGGATTCACACACCTACTAAAATATCAACGCACTCTATATATCAGTGTGTAAAATTGGAAACTGCCTCCATCATGCCTTCATTGTCTACCAGTATTCTGCCAAATGCTGATACACATTTCTTGAAGCTAATATTAGTACTTGTCCTCTGGAAGTATTTATTTATGTCCTTTAAATTCGTACTTTGCTCACATACTTTTACTTATAATATCATGCAAGGTAAATATTTAGGAGATTGGCAATTTACCATAAAAATATTTATTGACATCACAATCTTCTTGGACACAAAAATGAGAAATGACACGCAAAAAAACCTTAGAGAGTCCAAATTCAAAACACCTAAGAATGACGCTGAGAAATAAAGAACTAAAATGGAACATCAATATCAAACTGAGAGAACACAATCTTTGAGTCTGCTCAGAGCAAACAAATACTTGTTAAACTGAACACATTTGTGATATGTTTTTGAGAAATGATGTTTATTTTCCACAAGATTCCTTCATATTTAGATAAGAAATTCCAACAAAAACACATGGTGTGGTCATCTCCATCCCCTTTCTCTCTTTAGAAAACACAATAAACTGAATCACAATCATTTCAGAACACTGGCCTAACCCGACATTTTAGAAATGCACATTAACACCAATAAATAGAAACACTTTATTTCAGAGAGCAAAATTATATAATAACATTCAACAAGAAAGGCATCATAATGACAGTCACAAAGCATAAACCGCCATGATTGCTGCTCCTGTTTATCACTGCATGTTGCATTTGCGAACTGCAGATAAGTGGATGATGACAACCACTGCACCAACACAGAACATGAGACAGAGATAACCAGGGACGTTGGAGGGATTCCCTGCTTGCCGCTATTCATCCCCCTGTCCCTCCATTCATCCCTCTATCTCTCGGTCCTCTGCAAAAGTCTGCTGTGATCCTGTCTTTCTCAGTCCAAACAGGTCACTGTGGCTCACACCTTGCCAAGGTCTGTGCTGCACCAGCAGCGACAGGAGAGAGAGTGGCAGAGAAATGGGAAAGAGAGAGCAACAGCACAGATTATAGACAGTGTCTCTCTCCCTCTCTCTGCTTTATCTCCATGGTGCACACACGTCGACCTGGAGCAAGGCTGTATACTGGCAGGGGAGGCCAGGAGCAGAGAGAAGGGGGTGGATAGACAGGGATGGAGTGTGTTGGGGGGATAAAGGGACACGCTGCTTCAATAGCGGAGCAGGTCCAGGGACTAATTGGATCTGGTAATGGCTGGTCAATGTGACTAAAGGGCTCGTTAGAACCAGTACAGCTCCTTGCCTTTCTTGTGCTGCTGGAGGCCTGAGAAAAAAGGACAAGGAAACAATGAGGAGGACAAAGGCGAACAACAGAACACAGGTTGTCATGGAGCCTACTTTTGCCAAACATCCTGTTTTAAAGAGGTAAAAAGAGAGCTTCTGTGATGATTATGATGTATTGTGTGTGTGTGTGTGTGTGTGTGTGTGTGTGTGTGTGTGTGTGTGTGTGTGTGTGTGTGTGTGTGTGTGTGAGTGTGTGTGAGATGGGGTGCGAGTGTCTATGTGTGGGCA
>JAVQJD010012856.1:0-20189 GCA_036023655.1 Nannoperca australis
AAATGGCACAAAAATAATACCTCGTAAAATGCAGATTAAGACTTTTTAATACTTTTCAAGGGTCTTATTTTTTGCTAAACTGATTTAATACCTTTTAATACTTTTTAAGACCCCGCGGATACCCTGTAAATATATACATTTTATTGTCACATAAGATGAAGAACAGCAGGACATCCTCACATTAGAGAAGCTGGAACTGGGAATGTTCGGCCTATTTGCTTGGAATATTATGTAAAACATACATTATATTACATAAAATATAATCCGAATAATGCCAGATTAATCAACTGCTGCCGCTTTATTATCGTAGGTAATTATCTTTGTTGGACAAATGTCCTTTATTGTCTTATTTTCAATTTAAAAAAACAATTGTGACTGATGTTTGGAACATGTTGGATAATTTTCTACTTTCATGATTAATTGGGACATTACTTTTTTAAGGGTTCATCGCACAGTTGCTGCCACACTGCTTTGAAGGGAGGCGGTATGTTTAAGGTTTCTGTTGCTGATTTTGTTGTTTCTTGTACCATTCTTAAAACCGGGTTTTTCTTTAAATGACCAAGAAGATGAGAGTCCAATCTATTGCTACAGATAGCATATTGTTAATATTGGTGGAACCTTTCATACTTGCAGTTTGTGGAAGTCCTACACAGTGCTAGTGCCTCATGAGCACAACAGTGGACGATAAAGAGGTACATTTAATGCATGCAGCATGCTAGCTCTGAGTGAACTGTAGGCTCAATAAAGAGCTTTTCAGACGCTAAGCTTCAGAATAAACAAGAGCGAAGGAGAGACCCAGCAAACTTCTCACCATCCACCCATCTGTAGCCGCACAGCACTTCCAGCGGAAAACTATGCTTTTACTGTATAGTTACTGTAAGTAGCGCCTAGCATGGGGCCATGTGAAGGACCCTGGCATCATAAAACATGAGGAAGAACATCAAATAAATGACAGCCACCTCCTTAGGCAGCCATTTGTCAGCCCATGTGCTCATTCAGAGAACACATTAAAACCATATATTTCACCGGCCACCCTATGTGAAACGCCTGACTTCCTTCAATGAGGTCAAAGCACAATGGCTATTAGTTGCCTTCACTCTGGCTTATTTGCCAAATCTATCACCCTGTCTTTCAAGTGCATGGCCACCATATAAACCGACTGATTCACACCTTCACACACTTGATCTCAGATTGTCACGTCCTATGACTCCTCCTCCTTCTGCCTGTAGATGACAGTTAAATATTCATGAGATTAACTCTAAGATTTCACGTTGTAAAGGCTCCGTCTGCAGCATGTGTGACCCTCAGCCTGGTGACATGTCTAACATGTAACGTAAATCTGCAGACATTAACCCATTTTGGAATTCAATGCAGTAACAAAAACAGACAGAGGCAGACGAACGAGAAGAAGAACCACAAAAAGTCAGAAGAACACCTTGTAAAGCCAAGTTCCACTGGAACATTTTTCCTGATCGGACTCAACCAACGATAGCATCTTAGTGTGTAAAACGAGCATTTCATACGCCACATCTGATGATCATACTATAAAAAATGATGAATTGATCAGATATGTATTTGAGGAGGTTGCATGGTGTTTTACTGGAGGGGTACTAAATCCGGGGGATTGAACTAATGCTCTTCTTCCATGATGGTGGTGAGGAGGAAAGTAGCACCGGATTTTAAATACACTGATTTGTTTCATCCACCAAAAAAATATTTAAAAATAAAAAGACGATGACAGCCCAAAAGTCACTCTTTGAGTGTTTAAACAAATAAGTTACGTGTGGTATCAGAGTCCTAAAAAACAAGAAAGAAAAAAAGAAAGAAAGTTATCTACAAGCTATATCCCTAACAGCCAATGCGGAACTTTCCCATTTTCCAACCTGTCTGAAAGTGCAACGGACATTACTTGAACTGACAGATGAACAAAGCAGAGGCTTTAAAGGGGAATTTCACCAATTTTACACACACGAAGGTCAGTTTAGTAGCCATGGGGAAGAGTGCTCAGTCTGTGAAAACAGCTGGATAGTGCGTTCTTTGGCTCTGAAGGAACTTTTATTAAGTCTGAAAATGAACAATGAAGATGCGTGGGCGTCTGGAAAAGTCTGTGTTACAAACTGGGGAAGTGGAGTTTTAAAGATGTGGGCGATTACCAGGCAGGGGGCTACTTACAAAACTAAAAACCCCTTTGTGTTCATTATTGTGTAAATAGATTAAAAATAGCTTATAGTGAAGTCTGTAAGCATGTACGGTTGACTTCTAGATTTAGAGGTTAATGTTAGATGGTTGCATCTGAAATTGGGACATTCTACATTTTGGTGCAATACTTTTACACAAAGGGTGTTTTGTTCAAAGAACTGATAAATGAAGCAATATTCAGATTGTGAATTTACTGGCAGTTCGTAAAAGGAGACACGATGATGAATCCCTACCGAAGTGACAATAAAGAGTTATAAAAGAGCTTCATCTTGAACTCCACCCAGTGTTTCTCTCGCTAGCTTGGTCACAGGAACCCCCAATGTCTCACGTCCACTCACCCTCACCCCACCCCAAGGCCCATTAAAGGCTGCATTGTTTTCCAGGGGTCAGCCTGGGTTTCATTCCAAACTTTAACACAAACAGGAAATGCAAGTTGAGCATTTTAAGCACCTGCCAATGGCAAAGGCAAACAGCGCTTTTGTTTCCCTGACGCTCCCAACATGTCCAAGCAAATGTTTACTGTAACCCAGCTGACAGAGAGAGAGAGATCCACACATGCGAACACACACACAGAGAGAGAGAGAACACTGCTCCTATGGGAAGGTGCCATTTTAAACGGGGCCCAGGTTTCACCGGCTCTTTGACCCTTGGTGAGCTGCATCATGCTGAGAACAGAGACATATCGAGGCCAAATCTACCTATTGTCTGCGCCACGTGCACACAAAGGCTTGTGCGTGGTGTAAAGCAGCCTTTTGAGTGGCTGGCAGAGCAACAAGGCCTGCTGCTGAAGGGGTTTTCTCTTCAGGTTTTGTCTCGGGCTTTCCATCACAATCGAGCCCAGCTGACACGGGGAGCGGGGGTTGAAGGAATCTGCTGTACTTTTCCGCTGCCGTCACCCCACTCCCCCCTCCTCTTTTGGGCTTTCTTCTTCCCTGCCCCCCCATCTCATATCTCTTCTTCTCCTCTGAAACTTATCTCTCCTACCTGGGGGTGAAGGAGGGGAGCACCGCATCCCCCCCCGGACTATGACTGGTATGTACAGGGACACACATCTGAAGCCCCTCCATGACTCAGATCCAGCATTCCTGGCAGCTCACACTGTGATGCTAATCTTTAAAGTTACGTGCATGCAGTTGCAGATTGGACTCATCCACGAGACAATGGCGACCTGTTGACATTGCTGTCTTGATAATATACACCCGGGCTTAGAGGCTAAATCATTAGCATTGAGTAATACCACACCAAAGATAGGCTACATATTAATGGTATGCTAATGTCAGCCACATGTGATGCTACTTTGTTAAATAATGTGGGAAAAGGCCTCGGCTCGAGTCTTACTGTCTCAGCTTTGTTTGCATCTGAAAAGATCATTTAAATGTTTTATTTTTTTCCAAACTAAACTTTGATGAAGAGACTGATGTACACGGATTACTCTTTGTAAGTAGTTTGTTATAAGAAACTATTTTTACTATTACAACCTATAGTCTTAATAGGATTGGGTATCTCTTGTGTTTCGATACCAATACTAATAGATCAGTCTTCACAGCCAGTACCAATACTTTTTGGGAATCCTTACTTGGAAAAATGTATCCTTTTGTATAAAAAAGTTCTCAAATGTTTGGTATTATAAAGAAAGGGTTACATTTTGAAAATTGGCCCATTTTTTATTTAAATCAGGCATAATCTGAAATAAGTAGAAAAGACGTTCAATGCCAGATTTGGTGTTTAACAGTTTTTCACAGAATTTGAAAAATGCTAATGGGGTTTGGTGTGTTGAATAAAAGAATAATGAAACAATGAAACATGCTATGTTCCGCTAGTTTGTATGCTATTTTTGATTTCTTATGTGCCATAAATTTTGTGTACTAAATTTTTTTACACTAACACGGAAAAAGAGGAAATGAGGCATGTTAGACATCACGTCTTAAGCCGGTGCCCCCTCTCTTCTTTCCTTTCATTTGCAGAACATGAAACCTCTGCTCAAAACAGACAGCACTAACTGGTTTTGGCCCTGAGCTCCTTTTTTAATGTCAGGTCAGCACATGCTGATATGAACCATGTGGTGCGTTTTACAGCCCAGGCTTTGCAATATACGCACACACGTATAAAAGTTCTGCTGGTGAATGCTGAGTCTACCCTTTATTAACAGGAGGGGGGGACTTCCCAGAGACCGCAGAGCCAGCAGTATCCCACTGATATTTCCCATGCAGGAGGAACCAAAACACTGTAAAGTCCGCCATTAAAAGAGGAACTTGCTGCCTCAACTGATCGGCTTCTCTTAGGCAGACACCTCCTTCCATAAATACAGGCAAAAAGACAAAAACTACATTTGCTATGCATCAGATAAGTTCCATCCTGTGAGAGTGTATGTATGTGCTGGGGGGAAGGGCGCGGCCTAGTTGAAATAACAAACAAGTGAAAGACAAAGATCTGCAACATGATGGACTTGATGCTGGCTTGACAAGGCCATGTTATGGAGATGTTATGTTTCAGTGAAATTAGGGGAAAAGGAGCATGCATGGCTGGAATGAGCGGCCTCTCTCATTGGCTATTTATAGGCAGGCATAACAGACTCACAGGAGTCCCTGCTGACCTCCCCCATTGTTACTATTGATGTTCACACAGCTTCTATCCCCTCATCTACATCCACATAAACAACCTCTCATACCCCCTTTCTCTCTCTGTTTATCGCTTTGTTTCCTCTTTTATTTTTCTGGATTAAAATATCCTTTCTAAAATACACAACAATATCAAAGCAGAAGGGCTTCCTGCAGAACGGAGGTGATGTTGTGAGTAAAAGCAGTATCACTTAACCCTCCCTCAGCTGAAGCAAAACCAACATGGCTGCCGGCTAGGGGGGAATTAACATGAAGGGGGGAGGGGACGAATACAGTAACATGGTTCCTCCACATGTTACACTAAAGTCCTTGAAGGAAAATATCAAATGATGGACATGCTAGCAGAATTTCTTTAAACTCAGACTGTGTGCCGAGGCTTAGCAAGTTACGCCCAAAATGATTTGAGAGAACTGCTCAATCAATAAACGCAGCGAGATATGCGCTTATCACAGGGCATGCAGCAGTGATGAGCAGTCCAGGGCACTTTGGTGAGTCACTTCACTTTGCCATGTGGACTATATCTTAAGAGTGAAAAAGGGTCACATTCCAAATTCCTGCAATTCACGGCGGAGGGAGGGGGTGGGTGTTGGGCTCTGGGTGGGATGTAGTGTGAAAACTGCCAAAGGAAGGTCATTTTATTCTGGCACTTAAGATAATTCACATAAACAGCCAAATGAAGCAACAAAAGAGTGACAAGCTGAAAAAGCGATTTGGGGAGAGCATCGCCCAACAGAGTTCAAGGAAAGATCAGCACTTAACAGTCACACATCTGAAAAAGCACTCTGAGCGTGAAAATACACTGAGTCAAAACGGCGTGAAAGTAAAACAAGTACGAAGCTAAAGAAAGGGAGAAAAGAAATTAACAATATGTGAAAGTACTCCCAGTCTTGGGCTAGTGGTGACTGGCCAGCAGAGTGCTCCTCCATCATATCAACACTGCTGACTGTGCGCACACCCACACATACCAGAGATCAATACATACAGAGGCGCACCGTGCAATTCACCGCCGCACCGAAATGCGTCAAAACACACACATAAACAAAGCACTTGAAGTCATCGATTGCAGGGAACGCTGTGAAAAGCCGGGATCTCTCTCATTAACCTGACCGGAGAATCATTAACAGCTTCCAGCATAAAAGAGCTAATCCTATCAAACGTAGCACAAACCTAAAAAGCAATGTACCATTTTGTTTACTCAAACTGCAAAGTGGATTTTGAAGGCAGCAGTATATCTGGAACTAACTGGGTTATTGTCCAGCTTTTCAAGATATTCATTAATTGTGTTTCAAGGCAATATACTGAGTAGTTTCTCAAATATCCTACTGCAGAAACCGCTTGACAGATTAGCAACATGTCAATCTAACATGCAAAAAGAAAAGGAAACAGACATTAGCCTCCTCAATCAAACAAACACACAAAAAAACGGACAAAAAAAGAAAATATCAAGTCACCAGAACGCAGCTCAAATACATTCTCTGCTTAATCACAAGCAGCTCTCATCTCCCATTCACACATAATTATGGTGAGTTTAAGTGTGGCCTGTTAAAAATAGCCTCCCTTACCTTCCCATGTATCCATTTAATGCTTCTCCCAGTCTGCCTGGACCCCATTCACGCATAGACTCGGCTAAAGAAAAGCCACCGGGCCTGGCCGCCTCATGACTCTCTTTTTCTTTCTCTGCCTCTCTCTCTGTTCTCTTTCCCAGTAACCTCTTTTCTCGACAGCCTGCTCCTCTCTGACCACAGCCAGAGCCGAGCAACACCACTGGTCACTTTACTGCCTGGTCACATGACCGCAGAGTTCAAGCACTGGGGTCACGGCTTGGCTTGAGGTCCAATGACAGCTAGGGGTTATCTGAGTGGAACTGATAGTCCTATTTTCGCTGCCGTTCAACAATACTACTCCCCACCCCTCACCCAAATTAGCCTCCCCTCCCCTCAGCCAAGCCTCTGGCACTTCTGAGGAGGACCAAAGTGCATGTCCAAGCATAAACACAGATTCAAGCTGACAAAACACACAGACATTAACTAATTGAAGTGCTTAGTGTAACGGGATGATGGTTAAAGCTAAAGTTTCACAGCTTGCCTGGTTACAAACTGAGCACAGTGGGAAAGCCAAATAAGATAGAGACCACTTTCTGCTCACATACATCCTTCCGTACTGGACTAACACTGCGTTCAAATTCAAAGTTGGAAGTCAGATATTCCCAGCTAAACCTGTGTGTGCTCCCCCCAACAGAAAATATTGACCTCCATCAGTCAAGGACATTTGCTAACAATTACTAACTAGAAGTGCAACTTTACATTTAAAACTTAGTTTGATCTCTTAAATCACTGATGTTTCATGAACTTTGGTCACCAGCATTTCATGACCCTCACATATTGAAAGGAATGCAAATGATGTAGTGCAAGGTATAGATTTAGTGTACTCATTTCATAATAGTGCCAAACTATTTTGATGTTCACTTATTTAGTGGGTCAACTGAAAATTATTTGGGAATCCTGGTGGCCTAGTGGTTTAAATGTTCCTGGTTTGATTCTGGCTGGGACTTGACTCATTGCATGTCACCCCCTTCATCCCCATGCTGTGTGTCCATTCACTATAAGTGATTCAATAAATGCAAAGAAAGAAAGAAAACAAATCTAAAGAAGCAATTATGGCATTAAAAAGACATTATAAAGATAAAGGCCAAACATATGCTGGTTGTGGATTTCCTGCTTTATATTGCTGTTAAAAGAACACCTTTTGGTTTGGTTGTTGTTTGTCAAGCAGACTAAGCTACATCAAGGTAATACTTGTAGTGCTTTTGAGAAAATAAGTGATTGCAGGCCACAGATACATTTACCCTCTTCGACACCACTCCACAGAATTTGAATAAAACTAATTCTGAACAGAAAGCCATCAAAGTAATTCTGGGTGAAGTATTAGGCTCTGCATCTTACAGAAACTAGGGCTGGGAACTGAACTCCAAATCCCTTTTTGGTATCGACCAAAATGTGTTTTGAGCACACACAAATGTCCGGTTAGATTCTAGTTGACTTGATCTATGATCAGATAGTTCCTGACGTCAATCAAGATTTTGCCTATTTTAGACTGTATTATATTTAGACAAAGTTCTTGTGCGGCTGTTTGCATTTAGACAACTTCTAAAACATTGAGAACTCCCCCCCATTATCTTTCCTGACAAAATTTGTTGTTGTTGTTGTTATTGACGCTGAAACTCCCTTCTCCTGTTTCCTACTTGCATCATTGACCTGAATGTTTCAGCCCATATCTTGGTGCCATGGTAACCAGCGTTAAACCTGCGACAGCTACATTGAGATCTTACCATCGAGTGGGTTCTCTTCCTTCATCCCCTCCAGTGGCCTGGCTAGGGGACCATAGTGAGAAGCATCCAGTGTTTCACCAGTGTACCTCACCCTAAACTCTACTGCCCAGCCGGATGCTCTGTGTAGCCAGCAGCCTGCTCTACCTGCTTCTCACCTCACACTACAGTAGACAAGCCTGTCCTGCAAGCTCCCAGCCCACCCTCTCCACAGCTCCACCCTACTAATACCACTTGTTCGCTCTCGCAGCGGCAGCACAGTACCCCACCCCACCCCCCGGGGCCCAACCCCCCATGTGAATGCTAATGACCCGGCCACACTAAGTCACATATAAGAAGCTTTTCACATTCAAATGCAACACAAGAGAGAGATGGCTCCTGGCAATGCATCCAGGCGAAGAGACGTGCTGCCGGGCTCACAAGGCTTCACAGAAACAATGGCCGAGAGGTCACGCCACACAAGTTGGTGAGCAGGTAGAAATATGAAGACACGAATAACCTGCTGGTGTGATCAAAGGACAGCAGTCTCGCCCTCTCGCAGTTTACTTTGCACTAATACCATAAGAGTCTGCTACCATATGTCATTGTGTCAAAGACAGGGCTTACAGGGAGGACCATGGGGGTGTAACTGGAGGCATGTTTACACACAGATTTGACCACTCATATTCTTTGCAGCTCACCAAAAGTTTATGGCTGCGGAACATGGGAGAGTAAACCGACAGAAACCTACTTTATACATTTTAGATAGATTTTCTTCTAACGTAAATCTTTACGACAGAAGTTCTCATACATTCATGACATTCTTGGTTACCAGAGACATTTTTCAAAGGTTATTCTGAGATAGGAAACCCAGCGGGGAATACAATTCTTCCATGAAATTTATTTGAATGCAATGAATAAGAATTTGTTTTTAATTAATAACCTGAATGTTTGCTCCATACTGATTCAAAACAGATTATCAGTCCGAATGGCATAACCTTGCTTGTCGATAGTAATAGGAAATCAAACCTGAGCCGTGCAGGGAGGAGGGGGGAGGGTGGGTGCAGCCATATGTCACCCTTGACCTTAACACCTTTCCTCCCGTGCGGCGAAGATGAGCAGCATAATCAGCCATGTTGCCTTTAACCTTGAAGTCAACTGGAGCCAAAACTGGTTATCTGCTGTCAGGTGGCGAGACGTGCTACCTGAGCCTGGGTCCAAGGCTTGGGGGCACTCGTCAGGACATGTAGAATATAGTTCAGGTTCACCAATCGGACACTTACTATGCTAAAAGGCTAATACAACTTCTTCTACTTTATATCGGATCTCGAGAATGACCCATTTGATCTTCTTTTTGATATTTTATTATGGACATAAACTACATTTGAACTAGAGTCCAAACTCATATACTGGCACCAGTATCTCAAAGCTTTTGATACTGAAAATCTCCACATGACAAGGGATGCCTTGTCAGAATCCTGTCAAGGACCTTTGTTGCATCTCTTTCCCCTCACTTCCTGTCATTTCTCTTCCATCACTAATAAAGATAATAATACTAAATAAATTCAAATTCTGCAACTTAGACAAAGGCAAAGTTCTTGGTGGTTGCTCGTGTTTTAGAAAATTCTTCAGGACTGTGGTTTCTCCTTGAATGAAAAAGGTGTTTTGAAAATATATGTTTCTCAGAGTAAAGTGCTGCATGGTGTGTATTATCAACTGCCAGTACAGAGATGCAAAAAGAATGCGCTTTAGGTCATTTAGAAAGAGTTTGTCCACCAGAGAGCACTGGGAAATTTATAATCATTAGTCACAACTCTTTAATAACTAAAATTAAGAGACTGTTACCACAAATGCTTGTTCAGCTTGTTTGTTTAAGTAAAAAAAATGCACGTTTGCTGATATATCGATTTTGACTTCAGCCTCAAAAATCCAATACTGCCCGGGCTCTAACTTACACCCGTTCCTCTGTAACTAATAAGATATAAAGGATTCACATGGTTTCTTGTGAATTATAGACGGCGCTCAGCCCGGACTATACACAAATGAGATTTAAACAGGATGAAATGGTCTTAATCAGACTAATAAACTTTACATTAGAGTTTGCCCTTTGGCGCTAACATTAAAAGACTTAAACTTCTAAAAGCACGCTGTTGTATCTCTCAGACATGACGTGTATTTAAAGTGAAAATGTGATCTCAGATCATCCTCAGACAGCCTGTGCGTTCCTGATAGTGTTCTTGTGTTCTGGACATTTCTGCTCCTGACACATATGCACCAAGAGCCCTTTTAAACCAGCCACAGTTGTTAGCTGAAATGCTAATTTGATTCCATGTCAGCTCGAATGAGCTGTTTTGTGACTTGTTTTCCTGCATTTCCCTAAACATTAGAGTAACAAAGGGCATTTCTTTTGTTTGAGCTTCCCTCCCCCCTCTGCACACTGTCACACAGGCCAAACCTCTCCACTCTTCAGACAAAGAGCTTCAAGAAAAACAGGAATAGGCCGCACTGCTCTTGTGCTCTTATTCAAATATACTAACATACATTCTGATTACCTAAAGCAAGCCGCAGCATCGCATCAAAGAACAATCAGTGTTTCTTGTTGAAAGGATCATAAGCTTTTCCAGCGCACTGCAAATAAAACATACTGCAAGTCCTGCTGTTTATACTGAATATAGTGTATATAACAGAGCCACAGAGAGATAGGAACCTTGATTACTTTTGATTAAAATGTAGGTAAGAGTTAATGGGGTCTACCTTAAATATAATGGGGGTCCAACTTACTTTTTCTGGCGGGGCATTGGGGTGTCGGCCTGTAGGCTAAAACCTGAAATCAGCTGCTGCCTCACCCTGCCTGAAGGCCAGAAGAAGTTCTCTTAACAGAAAAGTTGCTCTTCTTTAGAAGACCGAATAGGACTAGCAGGATAAATATTCACTTCTCTGGATACCTGTTACTGATGAATAAGACCACATAAAGCACGTGGTTTTTATGAGGAAGACTTTTATTTCAACACGAGTCGAATGCAAATTTATTTTTCAACAATAGAAAGACTAAATAACCGTGCTTTGTGTCTGTATATTCTAGATGTATTCAATAAAAACCCTACTAACATAACATTTTCTTTGTCAGTGAGGAACATGCATTAACAATCAAATAATGAACACCTGGGAAAAATTTTATAGTATGTCTCCTATTTTATCTAAAAATAGAACTGTCTATACTACTAATTTCTTTGATAAATAGGTTTGCAATCTTCTAAAAGACCCCTCAAGGTGTCCTAAGATAAACCTGAACGGTCTTAAAATAAAAATAATATAAAATAAATGTTTTACAGTTCAGTTATATGTAAATATTTTTGGTCTTGACGTTTGTCTAATCTTGCTTTTTGAAAAATATTTAACTGTTTACATCTCCTGTCCGGACTACGGCCATAACCTGTACTAGACAGTGGTTTGTTTTAGGAGGCCACAAGCCAAAAAGGCTACATAGTTATTTTTATATCTAACCCTAATAATGAGTCAGTTTACTGCCTACTACCAGTCCAGCGTCAGTGTGTCAGTGGCTATGCGCTCAGCAGCTAACAGGCTTCTGTACATGCATGTCTTTACACGACGTCCTGTCGGTCTCTGACTTTCCTGCAGTCAGGACTCTTTGTGACGAGTCACCTCAGAGGCTGCCTGCTCTGTTTGCTCGAGGTGATCGGGAGCTGACCTCAGCGCTTTGGGGTCGCGTCCACTCCTGCAGATTAGATTTACAATGATCCACGTTTACATTCCCCGGATGCATTTGCTTTTTGGAGCCGTGATGGCTGGCAGATCAATGCAGCTGTTCTCTGCCTGAACTTCCAAAGGGCATATATAACGGCCACTCATACCTCAATAGCCATTCATCCTGACTTTAATTGTTCGGACAGGGATGAATTATCAATATATTCTAATCTTCTGTTTCCAGTGATTTTAGTCTGATAAATAGAAAGATTTTGGTGTTAATGTCTGAGAATCTGTCAATCAATCAATTATGACACTTATTTTGCAGTAGGAGCCTTAACTAATGATGCTAACCTTCTTTTCTAAACCAAGTCATAATTTTTCACCATGTATTTGCCAAAGTTATATCAGAACCTGTTGACTACCATACAGTCCAAGCAGAGTAAAGAACTCTGTTTAATTTCTGTTTGCTAACTTACTGGATGTAAAAGTGTTTTGCTGGAAAGCGTCGGGGACAACCTTTTACAGGGTCCCCCGGAGCAAAACTTTGCTGTTTACCACCTACACCCCCACCTGTCGCCTTCTGTGCGGGGCGTTGCTTTAGGTATCAGTGAGACGGGAAATTGAATCCAAGAAGTCCAGTTGTAGTAACTGATCCCAGAATTTGAAGGCTTGTGCCACCGTTGCCTTTCCATTAGTGTGACGACGTTCTGTTCTGACGCGTGCCTTCACCTTCACAGATTATTCAGACACGAGAGTGACGGCATCGCTATTATTATTAGTAACATTACTTCTCCTATTATGACAAGTCAAAATGTCCAACATAAACATGAACCAACATAAAGTATTCAATGCAGATGTTAAAGGAAACTTCAGCGCCGCATCCTGTTCTACCATCACATCTCACCAATCTTTGACGTTCACTGCACTCCAGTTATTCTGGGATTCTGTGTTATTGTTTTTAACCCTCCTGCCTAATCCACTACCTCTTCAGCGACCAATCTCCCAGAATTCCTTTCAACCCCTTACTGAAAACCACATCTCGTTTCTGCATTGCACTTTGTGGAGAAATTGAATTTGTCTCTGTATGACTGTAGAACGTAAGTTCAAAAGTGGAGAGTGAGGGACAATACCCTGACATCGGCATCATATCAGACTCTTGTAGAAGCAGAAAATCAGTGATCCCATCTCTCCACTGTCTTTTATTTGGTTGTCTTTAAGGTTCCTTACAATAAAAATAAAAAAAAAACACCTCACCCTTTCTGATTGTATTTCTGTTCCAGATTTCCTGACATGTAAACACCCTTGTGCTAAAATGTGGATGAGCCGTTACATCAATATGCCAACCATTCACTAAACTTACACAGGACTAAAATATACCGTAAAGTAAATGACTTAACAAATAACACAAACATAGAATAAATTGATATATTCTACTGAATATAAAAATACTAATTTTATCCATGAGATTACATTTTTATAAAATCCACCTAATTATTTTAGGTGAATATGGTATCTATGAAAGTATGATTTTTTTCATTTCATTAATTGTTTTGTCCCCAAAAAAACCTGTCACCTAACCCGAGTCAGATTCTGATGTGGTGAGAACAGTCAGAAGTCAGCAGAATGGGAGGTCAAAGGTTAAACCATGCCTTTGTCACAAGGCTGAGGAGAAGAGGAGGGGCACCTCGCTGCCTTACAGTTTTTTTTACAGTGGCTTTCAAGCATTGCTTAATACCAAACTCACTGTTTCAGAACTTTAGCAGCAACTACCTGTTTGACCACAAAAAACCCCAGAATGAAACTGAATGAAATCTTAGAACAATAAAACACGAGTTTTACACAACAGAAATGCTGCACAAAAAGACTTCACAGTACTTTTATATAATACAGTTTTACACTACTAATTCACATGTATGTTTTTACATACAATAAGGGAACAAAAGATAAAAAGAAAAATATCAAAGACTTTATAAGTAGGTCGTCTAACAGCAGGGCCGGATTAAGCAGCTATAGAGAGCCCAGAGGCAAAAACTAGTTCTAGGTCCTCATTGGGACCCCAGATTCTCCTACTCTCTGTGCATTTTGTATTCGTTAATAATCCATAAATAGTTTTGGTTCATTTAACCACGCAAAAATGCATGTAGGATTATGCACCATGTAAGCATGAAATAAACTTAAACTATTAAGTCCTTAATTAGATTGGTTGGGGCCTCAAGATCAGCTAGGTGTCGCCTTCAGGCCCTTACCATTTCAGGTTCATACATACAGTGAACACTGAGCCTTCGGGGCCCCCACGGGCCTGGAGACATGGGACAGCTGCCTTTTAGCTCCCTTCTAACAAAAGGTTTAAGGAGGAATTTTATTTTTTGATGGGAGAATAATATGCCAATAGTTAAAAACTATAATATTACGCTGCATTCAAGTCCAGCGGGAAAGAAAGTAGACAGACATATTTGCAGATGGCAAAAACTACTAAACTTATAGAAAACAATCATTAAGTCACAAGTTAGAATTTTAAGCCATTATTCCATACAGTTCACTTATTCCCTTCTGTCATGAATGCAGCACCATCACATGATAAGATGGTGGTGGTAGTGGTGGGCTTTTGAGCTACTGTAGCACCGCACTTCCCCACCAGAGGGCGGTGTTACACAGACATGGAGCCCCTGTGAGCTTTCTGTCAGCAGTCAAAGAGCTAGAGGAGTCAGCAGCATGAGCCGACTTGTTCCCTCACAAATACCACCAGGCTGATCAAAGCGGAGCAGCGTGCGACCTGAGAGGCAGCAAAGCAGCCGTTATAATCTATAGATGTGGGCCAGCAGCTTTAATGATGGAGGGTGCTGAGGGGGCTCTCATTCCTAATCGTCTTATCTGCTGCCAAACAACCAATACCACCTTTCATGTTGTTTGGTTTCTGCTAACAGAAGTGGTTTCTCTTCCAGTGGTGGCTGGCTATTCTGGATCAAAAACAAAAAAATGACAAAGAATGGCTGTTGTTGACGTTTTGAAGACAGGAAATTATGTTCAGAGCTCTCATTGGCCACGTCTTGTAAGAGAAGTCTAGCTCTGTGCCAAATGTTTCTAAGACTAGCTGTATAATTATTAAAAAGCTGGTTGAAACTCCTCACATTAGATCAAACAAATGCAGGCAAGCCCAAACAAAAGCCTCTACATACAGGACCTGATGGAGGTTTAGCAGTGCTGCTAAGGAAGAGTCTCTGAAAGGGACAGTTACTTATGTGCCAACGATTCGATTCTTTTCAACAGCTCTTTGGTACGAACGAAGGGAACCCAGTCGTACGTGGTGAGGGCCGGGTTTACTTTGAGGCAGCCAGTCAACAGTGTTGCATGAACTGCATTCACAGCAAGGCAACTTTATTTGTATAGCACTTTTCATACAGAGGGTGAATTCAAAGTAGTACATTCCCTGACAACGCAGAGGGATATATAATCTTATGTAATGTTTACAGTGCAGATCATTGATATTGGGTCTGGCAAAGTTCTTTAGTGCCATTAAACCTGGTTCACACACATGAAATGTAATAATTTTGTTGGGATGTCTAAGTTTCAATCTGATCCAAATCTCACCTTATCATTAGTGATTATTTTGCAGATAAACCTAGTAATCCCCGTCCCTTTGGAAAAAGAAAAAAGACAGACGAGCTGTTCTTTTTAGCGGAAATTCCCACCACTAATGCTTGAGCCAATGAGGCTGGTTGCAATAAACAACAGTTTAATACAAGAAGTATTGTAAATAAAAACAATTGAGCATTGTCTATATTTTTGTACTATTTAAAGATGGACAACGTGTGGACAATAAATGTAATGTATAACATGAAAAGCATGACATAATATTGAAAATGAAATCTTGTGTTAGATTTAATCTCCAGGATTTTGTGTTAGGCGTACTTGGTGCAGCATCTGACGCCAGGTTATACATTTGCACGTTTTCATACTTTCCACGTGTCGATGTGTAATAAAGTCACCGGATCTTTGGACAATATTCTCTGCACATGCCTTAAAGCCACAATAAATCTCCCACACCTCCGATTGTGCAGTTTAAAAAGGAGGATGAGACAACAAGCCGCAGAATCTCCATGTCTTTCTGCCATGTGGGTAATGACAGGTTAGGTTGGCAGCAGGGTGTCTGCTACGCCTCCTTCAAGAGAGCTTCTGCTGAAGCCGGAGTGAGACTGGAGCCTGTCAAATTACAGTGGGATCCCACCTCACTTCCCACTCCCTCATCCCTCCATCTGTCTGCCGTCTATCTCTCCACTGCCACTCCTCCTTTTCCTATCTTTTGTCTGTCTGTCAGCGTTAAAGTATACAACTCACTTTACAAGTCGGAGACACAAAATGGAAATGTTCTTATATCAACATGGCCGGCCGTGCTCGCGCTCCTCTGCATCGGGAGAAACATTGAACGGAAATGTGTGCGGCGCTTTTAGAGAGTATTTCTGGAATTCCTTCAAAGGCAGATTTTCAAAATGGCAGCCGTGAGTGAGTCTGTCCCACAGTGCCAACACACAGGGGAGTCCGCACTTTCTACGTTTCTGATATGATATTGAAGACTAAAAAGATCGCCAACCTTCGGCTCCTGCTTTGAGGTCCACACTTGATCTGTGTGTTTGGAGAAAATGTTGGAATATTTGAACTTTGAACATGTCACACTGATAAAAAGCGATGGTGCTCAGAGGCCATTTTCTATGCGGGTAACAATAGAGGTCCCTACAGTATCGCCTCTTTAGCCCTTCCCCTCCCATATCCCTCATCCCTGCTTTGTCCATATCTAGCTCATCCCCTATTTCTCTCTCATCCAACACCCCCCCCCATATACTCCCACCCCCACCCCATCCCACTCTATCTCTTAACACCCCCCCACCCCGCTCTCCTCTCTCTCTCTCCTCCTTTTCTGTCCAGCCCTCCTCTTCTTGCTCCAGAACTGTCAGATGGCATTAGCTCCTTTCACGCTCATGGCCTGTAGGAATAACAGCCGTGAACCTCGCCGAACAGCGCCATTCTCCTGCTCCAGTTAGCTCCACACTCGGCACAGGCTGTTGCGCAAATACCAATGTTATTCACGTCGTGCCCCTTCACTTACACAACATGCCCCACTAAAAGGGCAAAGTTAGGCGGACGCAAATCTCAGCAGAGAAGGTCATGGAGCTGAGTAAAGATATGTGTGTATTGTATAACACGGTCACGCTCGCTCATAATTATCAGCTCGTCCCCCTGACTCAAGGATCGACCCACAGCTTTGCTAAGATCTGGCTCACGTGGCTCAAAAACGGATCCACTTCTTCTTATCTACTTATGGAGCCACAGGCCGGAAAATTTGTTAAATATATCGTACTCAGCTTATTTCCCATGAAGTTTCAGCCGCAGGGCAAGTTGTGGTTGGTATTAAAAGCCCACTGTGACCAATAAGCTGTAAAATGTGCAGAAGTTTTTATTGTGTGGAGAAACAGGGTAAAATGATTCCGATATGGCATGCATACCATGTAACAGATGCTTCATACAGGCTGCTGGTTTTCATGCCAAGCACCGTCCAGTAGTTACTGTATTCCACCATCTTTAAGTCTCGTCTTGCATTTTCATCATCAGTACATGTATTGAAGTCACAGACGTATTGCGGGTTTAATGGTGGGTGCATGGCTGCTGACAGGGAGTGGAACAACCCAAAGTAAAAGAGCCTGGCCAGGCTGGCACCCCTGAGGGTGAGAAACTGAACACCTGAAACTAATCTAACCCAGTTGGAGAGGAGATTTCTACTTGTAGGTGTTGTCGCTGTGACCAGACTGATAATCTGTCCGTTTCATCTAATAGTTTTTGGAGTTTGAAACATGTAGCTCGGATAATTACTTTGAAGTTTAGCCTAACATTTAATTTAGGGTTATAAGTGAGACTACAGACCCTTATAATCTAAACAAATGTAAAAGATATGTGAACTGTGGATTTACAGGAAATATTAAACTAAGTTATTTACACTGCAGTAATTGATTGATACACTCTAATGTTAAACACAAATGTGAAGTGATTTTTGCATGTGTGGGGCTAGAAAAAACACAGCAAATACATTCTTGAGGGGGTGAACTGTACGGGTGCCGCAATTATCAGCTTGACAAGTAAGCACAGATAGATTAATACAAATATGAGGATGAGTGTAATTTCTCATCACTCTGTGCTCGACAAGCCCAGCATGGAAGGAAAGCTTAGAGGCTAATAATCAAAGCAGATTAGCTCGTGCTCTGATAGATGCATCGCGAGCCTGCTAATCATCCGAGTGATAACTATGAATCATCCCATCACAGTCAGAAATGAGCAGTGTGTTTCAAATTACGATTTTGATGGAATGATCTCTGTATCAGCGGCCGATCAAAGGGCCGCTCTTTGACTTTCGTTTGCCTCCTCTACCATGTCGCTGTAATTCCTACGTGTTAATACAGTATGTGTAAGTCGGTGCATATTAAGTGCGGCGAGGAAGGGTGGGCGAGAAACACTGGAGATTCAGAGCACCGGTGTGACTGTGATCTCCGGCCTGCCTGCCCTGTGATTTAGCCTTGAAATGACAGACTTGCCCCTCATTGGGCTACGGGTGGAGAGCTAATGACATGCTGCGTGGGCTAACATGACTATTAGCCCACTCTGAGCAGCAGGAACTGACACGAACACAATTCTGTCATTACGCCCTAAGGAGACCTCTAATCAGGGAGGCAGGGGCACTAGGAGAGGCCGGTCGCACTGGTTTTGGTGTGGAGACAAAGAGGTAACTGACTGGCTCTGTCAAATTTAGGAGGGCCTGCTGGCTGATGAGCCTGTTTCAGGTAAAAGGAATGCCATCCAGGTTGTGATACGAGGAGAAAGGGTACCGTTTGTTTTTACATGCCAAACAGAAATAGCAAGATTAAAGACCTGCTACTACTTCAAAATTAAGTGTAATAAGTGAGACAGCATGTTTTTTCCAACAAACTAATAAACATTTGGGACATTTAACATTAAAAACAATGATGGTAGTAAATTATACAGCGGCAACTAATGTTTATTGTCATTATCGATTATCTGAGGATTTTTCTTAATCAATTCTCCTCAAAAAAGTGCCAAAACACAATCTTGCTCTTCTAAATGAATAGCGGAGCTTGTACGCTTATTCAATTCAACACACAGGGGTTTTGATGCGACAGCATTTTGTGTTCTGGTATGACCAGTAGCTTACCATGGCTGATGTTTTAAAGTTGCTGTATAACTGACATTACTGAGTCAGTTCACCGACTCTCCACTTGTCTTACTGTTACACTACATTAAATAAATGGAAATTCAATGTGCCATTATTCCACAAGTGACACAGGGCCACAGTGACTGCTGTTCAGGACACGGCCTCACTGTAATTGTTTGGTCTATAAAACATCAGTGAAATTTCCCATTACACTGTCCTAGAGCTAAACGCGATGTAATGAAATGTTGTGTTTATCTCACAAAAATTCCAAAACCCAATTCAATTGGGCAAGAAAGCAGGAAGGAAAGCAGTGAACGGTCACATCTGACAAGCTGTAAACCTCCCATTTTTGGCATTTGTTTGTGGAAAAGGGCATGAGCAATTGATCAATTATCAAAATAGTTGTAGAGTCATTTTATCTCGATTGATAAACTAATTGTTGCAGTTGTAGCAAATGTACTGCTCATTTCTACCAGTCATTGACCTTCACCTGGGGTTTTACTATTTGCGCCTGGTGAATCACTTTTCAGTGATACAGAATTTGGCAGTATACTTGTACATCTTCTGCTGGCTTTACTGCTATGTTGTGTTATGCTGCTTCATACAATACTGACGCCATATCTTTGCAAGCGAGGTGCCTCTTGCACAGAGGAGGCTGAAAATAATAGCGAACCTGCGGCTCTAAAAGGTCCTTGTCACTTCAACCCTGCCTGCTCCGTTTTTAAAACTTACTACACGTTTAATGGCTTTGAACTGCCAACATCTGCGGATTTGCTGTAATTTGTAATTACTAAAAGAAAACCTTTTAACATTTGGTTGATATATACAGTAAATGCAAATTTGGTATTAAACAGCTAATTTAAAAGGCTTCTCAATCCAGTTATATGTGGTAAATGAAAAATTAATATGGTGTTGGCCAGTTATCAAAATAAAAAGGAACTTGTCTGGTAAAACGTCACAAATTACCTTAAAGTTTCTGCTATAAAGCAACCATAACATAAAACCACATATATACACACACATATATGTATGTATACATACACTACCGTTCAAAAGTTTGGGGTCACCCAAACAATTTTGTGTTTTCCATGAAAAGTCACACTTATTCACCACCATACGTTGTGAAATGAATAGAAAATAGAGTCAA